>OZ023212.1:28568161-28628013 GCA_963995525.1 Escarpia spicata
TAGAGACATACAGATAGAGAGAGAGTAGACAAACAGACATACAGGTATACAGAGATACTCCATGGTCTGTCCTATTTTTGTGAAGTGACCCGGTCCTTGTTTTAGTTATTGTTTGCGTGTTAATGGAATTAATACTTGATATATGTGCAGCTTGGTTGACCGCAGTAGGAGACTAACATACTTTGGTAAACAGTAACGTGAATTCAAGGAAACATAAATAGAAAGAATATTATGAGATCGATGGAACAATGTGAGTTATGACTCTCGCACAGTAATGTGCATGGCCCGCGACTTTAAATCGAATAACAGTAACATTCGCAATACTCAATAGATTTGCTATTTGATAAATGTTAGGTCATTTTAAACATTTTAAACTGTTTCGTATGCTGTTCTTTTTATTTGGGTTGTGTTACGAGGTGGACTATTTTTTAGGTAGGGGTTTAAATCTAATAGCATAGTTCTATTATAAACGTCATATGCCATGATAAAATACACACAAAGTCACGAATATATATTTGATTTTGTCTTTTAATGGTGTTACAAATATATAAGTGACTATGTACAAAGAACTGTAAGAAACACACAGTGGTCACCCACCACCCACTCGTCACAACACTTTGTCACCCACCACCCACTCATCACAACACTGTGTCACCCACCACCCACTCGTCACAACACTGTGTCACCCACCACCCACTCGTCACAACACAGTGTCACCCACCACCCACTCGTCACAACACTGTGTCACCCACCACCCACTCGTCACAACACAGTGTCACCCACCACCCACTCGTCACAACACTGTGTCACCCACCACCCACTCGTCACAACACTGTGTCACCCACCACCCACTCGTCACAACACTGTGTCACCCACCACCCACTCGTCACAACACTGTGTCACCCACCACCCACTCGTCACAACACTGTGTCACCCACCACCCACCCGTCACAACACTGTGTCCCATAATGCTGCGTTTTGAGATCCACCCATCTGTCACCCATCTGTCACCCATTCACTACTTGCATTGTTTAGATTTGTGCACTTACTGCGTGTGATTTCGTGGTCGTTGTCATCTAATGTAGCTCAAATATTGCGTCTTATCGCGAATCTTAATTGTTGTTCTACCACTAATTCAATGCTCGCATACACTGTTCACCCTACCATGAATGCATTGCTCGCATACACTGTTCACCCTACCATGAATTCATTGCTCGCATACACTGTTCACCCTACCACGAATTCATTGATCGCATACACTGTTCACCCTACCACGAATTCATTGCTCGCATACACTGTTCACCCTACCATGAATTCATTGATCGCATACACTGTTCACCCTACCATGAATTCATTGCTCGCATACACTGTTCACCCTACCATGAATTCATTGCTCGCATATACTGTTCACCCTACCATGAATTCATTGCTCGCATACACTGTTCACCCTACCACGAATTAATTGATCGCATACACTGTTCACCCTACCACGAATCCATTGCTCGCATACACTGTTCACCCTACCATGAATTCATTGCTCGCATACACTGTTCACCCTACCATGAATTCATTGCTCGCATACACTGTTCACCCTACCATGAATTCATTGATCGCATACACTGTTCACCCTACCACGAATTCATTGCTCGCATACACTGTTCACCCTACCATGAATTAATTGCTCACATACACTGTTCACCCTACCATGAATTCATTGCTCGCATACACTGTTCACCCTACCATGATTGCATTGATCGCATACACTGTTCACCCTACCATGAATTCATTGATCGCATACACTGTTCACCCTACCATGATTGCATTGATCGCATACACTGTTCACCCTACCATGAATTCATTGCTCGCATACACTGTTCACCCTACCACGAATTCATTGATCGCATACACTGTTCACCCTACCATGAATTCATTGATCGCATACACTGTTCACCCTACCATGAATTCATTGCTCGCATACACTGTTCACCCTACCACGAATTCATTGCTCGCATACACTGTTCACCCTACCATGAATTCATTGCTCGCATACACTGTTCACCCTACCATGAATTCATTGCTCGCATACACTGTTCACCCTACCATGAATTCATTGATCGCATACACTGTTCACCCTACCACGAATTCATTGATCGCATACACTGTTCACCCTACCATGAATTCATTGCTCACATACACTGTTCACCCTACCATGAATACACTGCTCACCCTATCGTGAATACACTGCTCACCCTATTATGACTGCACTACTTTCCGTATCATCAAAATATATCATCTCGCTTATCTATGTTTGCTATCATGAATATCATGAATACATTTCCCAACCTCTCACGATTACTCCGTTCACCCATCATGAATATATTGTTCACCCTTTCATGAATACACTGCGCATCCATCGATTGATTACTACATTGTTCACCATGTTATGAATACTTGGCTCTCGCTGTCACCGTATCGTGTTGACTTGGCTCATCATATCATAAATACACATGACGCCCTATCAGTCAGGACTTGCCATAGGTCCAAGACATGACCCAGCCTCCAACACATATTCTCCCGAGTGGAAGCCACGCAGGTGACTTGGTCAGTTCTGCGAGACGGCACATCTCGACGTTATTTGGAGAACGTGTTCACAAACTGTCTTAGCTCTGAGACCTCAAACACCCCCACTGACAGCCCTCGTTCGATTTACTGCAGAAAGACACACAATACGCAATGCTGTTGGTGTATCCAATGCCGTTGCCTATGCACTTCCGGGAACACTCGGCGAGTCTATCTGTGCAGTCCATGATACAGTTGAACAACGACGGTGCAGGAGCCGAGTTCGTCGTCGGCAACAAACAGCACGCAGCAACCACGACTAAGGCGACGGACAACTGGAATACAAAGAGTCAAACTCAATACATGGGAGACGTTTGCTGGGGCTTAATTTTATGAATAGTGAAACAGTTGGATTTATCGGCTGTTAATAACATAAATAGGCGGGTTCTTTCTTACTAGAATTATCATTCTAACGTGTTTGATTAGGACGAAAACTAGAATTCTGACGACTTGTGATGTCCAGAGACTATTTTGAAATCAAATATAAAGGTTATTTACCAAGTGATTATCAACATTTAATGTTAAACACACAATGTGTAAACAAGAGGTTTACACATAGTTAAACTATTTTGAACTGAATATTTGTGTAACGTTATTAACTTCCATTATTAGGCTATAATATAAAATAAATCAATAATAAATATGTATGCAGCGCTCTGTCAAACTAGTTTGGGAAGCCACACATTGCTAACAGGCGCTTTACACACAAGCAAACATAACAAGAGTTATTTAGCAAAACCATGCCAACAACAAATTTCCAAAATGTATTCCATGACCAAAATATAATACTAATTAGTATTGGTGTATTACTGTAACGCAAACTTACCTTAATATTCATTTCGGTGGATGTGTTGACAATTCTTGTCGACGATTCTCCTTGTTCGGTCTAAACAGAGAACATGATTTTGTTGCAAAACCAACTGCATGCATAAATAAAGGCTAAATACAAAAAAGGTAAATAGTAACACAGTTTTAACTTAATTGAAATGATTTAAAGAAATTATTGATCATATACATTAATACAATATTGTTTATGTTCACTAATCCGTTGTCTTTAACTTTTTTAAAGTTATTTATCCTCTTCGTACCCGTTACAGAAGCCACGCTTTTTTCAAACACTACAAGTGGTATCGCGAACATTACCACATTACCACACCTGAACTAGTTGGAAACAAGTCACTGCTCACCATCAGATCGGAGTGAAGCAGCTTCGTCTTAATATGTTTCTTCTTGATCTGCGTGATTCGCTGATATCAAGGCAACTATGGTTCTGTAAACGTTACCGTATCTTTTATACCATCGTAGCTGTATCAATGGACATGTGCCAAGGGGTTGCACGCGCTGGTTGCATTCCAACAGTGAAGTGTCCACGCCGTACACGCGTGATCCATTGATGAGTTAGCCAGTGTGGTACACCTTGTCACGCGCCTAGTTATCAGGGGTCGCGTTCGAAATAGTTGCAAAACGGTTATTGGTGAAACATTGGCACCAGTTTATGTTATGTTGATATTTTGTTTCCTGTACTAAGTAGACTAACTAAACACATACACCTACGTGTGTGCACTCGGACGAAGTTAATAAAGACGCACGTATACACGCATACATACACGTATGCAGGAACAATCATATCGACGATAAAAACACACACACAATACAATAGCTTGGTAAACCGTTGACATTTTAAAGGTGACACTTATTCGCTTAACAAGTAGAACAACATTACTGACAATTGGCTAATACACATGATATAAAAAGCGCCTTACATGCTATAGAAATAATTTGTTTTTGGAAATAAAGTTGTTTATGTTTAAATTATGTCTTCATAGTGTGTTTGCAAATGGGTATAAGTTGTATATGGGATATATATAGCGATTGCATATCATGTATGCTACATTGTGGGTGCGTACAAGTCTGCGTGAATTGACTCAGTCCGCTAGTTGGCGTGCTGTTTCGATTAATTGACGCTGAGTCACTGGCAAAATACGACAGAGTGTTTTGGAATATTTGTTTACATGCAATAACAATTGAAATTACACCCTAATTTACGATCACATTAATCAATGTAGATTGTAAAATTGCACGTAAACACAGAAACATAACCACTCCCACGCAGTCGTTATGATCAGTAACCATTTGACGATGACGATCACGAAAATGAACACACGACGACGGTGATCATTTTATGATAATTATATAATGATGGCCATGTGTCATATATGATGATGGTGGTTTTTAGTGCTGACGACGACATTTAGATGTGTATATACGTCGAACTCGTGAAGTATTTTGTTAGTCAAGTATCTTTTTATGTAAGGGATGATGCCCTTGCGTTTTGTCCTGTATTTATCATCATTTTGCACAACTTTATTGATTTGTCGAGTTCGTGTTAACGATGAAATTTTTTATCGCATATTATATTGACACTGGCGCCGTTGTCCATGTTTAATGGTGTCACTGTAATGTCGCTGCGTGTCGAGGACACGGCCCAGAGAGGCTGCCTGTGGATAAGTGTTGCCGAGCTAAAACTAACAATACGAGGCATTCGTGCACTTATTGCAACACATAAACGTCACAGCTACTTGGAAAAGCAAACCGTATTGCAGAAGTGTTCTTAGACTGTCGCTGCATCGTTTACACAGTCGGGTCGGCCGAGTTTAGGGAAGGAGGGGTTGAGGCATAGGAGGCAGTTGGTGGTGGAGGTAGACACGGGGGGAGGGAGGGAGAGAAAGGAATGTGAGAGGTGAGAAAGGATGATCGTGTGAGAGGGAAGACACGAGAGAGGGTGAGGGAAAGGAAGAGATGGAGTGAGGGAGAACGTGTGAGGAACTGATACAGTGCGAGAAGGAGAGCTAGAGAAGGAGATAGAGAGAAGGTGTGCCACAGAGAGTGAGAGGGAGCGTGAACGACAGGGAATGAGAGGGAGCGTGAACGACAGGGAGTGAAAGGGAGCGTGAACGACAGGGAGTGAAAGGGAGCGGGGACAACAGACAGTGAGAGGGAGCGTGAACGACGGGGAGTGAGAGGGAGCGTGAACGACAGGGAGTGAAAGGGAACGGGGACGACAGACAGTGAGAGGGAGCGTGAACGAAAGGGAGTGAGAGGGAGCGTGAACGACAGAGAGTGAGAAGGAGCGTAGACGACAGAGAGTGAGAGGGAGCGTGAACGACAGGGAGTGAAAGGGAGCGTGAACGACAGAGAGTGAGAGGGAGCGTAGACGACAGAGAATGAAAGGGAACGTGGACGACAAGGAATGGGAAGAAGGGATTAAGAAATGAGGAAAAACAGAGACACATCTTTCCAATTGGGGGCGAGTAATCAGATTTTTGCAATCAGCAAAAATTGGAGTTCTTAAATTCGCGACAGTTCTGTAACTTTAAAATATAACGCACAGTAAATGTGTATACAAATAGAGGAAACGCATTAAAAAGAAATGTTTGAAATAGTTGACATTTTATCCTGAGATGGTGTTGACCTCCACACGTAGAGACGTTCCATATTTGGTCATGTGAAGTTAGTAACATCACCTGTAAGGGCCCGAGAGGATTCATCACGAATGCTTACCACGTGCATTTGTTTACGTACACATATTTGCACACACCTCATGCCGACACAACACACGCCCACATACACAACCTGCTGCGTCATAGCAGTTGAACGTTTACAGCACAGCACGAGCGAACGATGGCATTTCTAGCGAACGTGTTTGAATTATGTAAAACAATATACATGCATATATACATACACACATACATACATACATACATACATACACACATACACACAAACACACACACACACACACACACACACACACACACACACACACACACACACACACACACACACACACATGCGTGCACACACACGCACATATAAACCACAAATTGACATCATAACAGCCAGATTAACAGGCAGATTAACAGCCAGATTAACAAGCAGATTAACAATATATCACATTCACAGGGTCAGTCATTGGATATCCCAGAACTCCTGTTGATGTACTGTTGATGTACTGTTGATGTACTGTTGATGTACTGTTGATGTACTGTTGATGTACTGTTGATGTACTGTTGATGTACTGTTGATGTACTGTTGATGTACTGTTGATGTACTGTTGATGTACTGTTGATGTACTGTTGATGTACTGTTGATGTATTGTTCAGCTCTTACTGCAAATTAAATGTACTGTAGTTGTTTATTGTCTAATCAAATCAAAGTATTAATCATTCATTACGTATATATATATATGTGTGTGTGTTAAATTTAGTAGCAAAACGGTCATCTCCCGAGTGGCGCAACGTACACACATACGCAAAAGCTGGGTTCCCGGAGTAGTCGTATACAATGTTTGTAATGACGTATATATTTGAGCAATTTTTCGCAATGCAAGTTACGCCATATGACGCCAACTGGACAGCGGCCCGTTTATGTAGCTCGGAGCAGTTGCAGAACAATCGAATTACGTCCAGTTGACACCCTAAATCGATTAAAGAAAACATCGAGCAACGTAGAATTTCGGAAAAAAAACGTTACTTTAGGTGTGTGGGCTCATTAACATGGTAATTGCTGTCCTGGAAACGAGCAGAAATGGACATTTAAAAAAAAAAATTCTTACATTTTTACAACGGCAAGTTTGCCTAATGTAGAATGAACGGCATAGTTGCAACCAGGCGAGAGCTCGTTCCTCGGAGAGGGCGTTTCGCTACGGCATTACTGGGCGGCAATCTGAAATCAGTTTACCGCTGGAAATCAATGCTGATTGTAGTAAAAGTCACTCCGAACTCCGTGCGCAAATTTACGATCTTATTTCGTGAAGAGTACAGTTGTTGTTTGTCGTGTTTCTGTCTTTGTTTGTTTTATGAGAAAATCATGGCAAACGTGCCCCCCATCAATTGTTCTCTAACCAAGCCCATCATTATTCGCACGTTGTTGCTAACCAGTCAAACGCAATTCAAGCGCATGCGAGGCACAAGAAACTAGTTCACAGAAAGAAAACTCGTCTATCATGAACCCAGCCGTATAATATTAGTAACAACAACAATATTAACAAAACATCATCCACAACAACAACATCAACAACAACAACATGTCCCCCTGACCGAGAGACACAGTAAGACACGACAGAAAGTACTTGTCAGTTCTCTCACGTCGAGAACTCGTATTAGGTCAAAGCACCTGACAAGGTGGGGAGTCAGTAGGCCACTTGTCTAGCTTCTCGAATGTATCGATAGCCAGCATATTTGATCACACATTTCATGAGAGCGAACATATTCTTTATTGATATGTATATATATATATATATATATATATATATATTTATATTTTAGTATTAGCTATCTTATGCCCTACCAGTTTATATATATATATAACTTAATCACGTGTTAGCTTATATATATATATAAGCTATATATACATATATATAAGTATACATACATACATACTTATATATATATATATATATATGTGTGTGTGTGTGTGTGTGTTTGTGTGCGTGCGTGTGCATGTGTGTGTGTGTGCGTGCGTATATTCATTAAAAAAATCTGCTCTGTTATTTAACAACATTTTAAATTTACGTTTCATCTTAAAGTGACGAAAAAGACACAGAATAATTGGCATCAAACATAATTTTAGAATTGCTTGTTACATTTTCCATTCGACCTGCAACATGAACACTGTGAAATGATTAACATCCGGTCTCCGAACGTATCTGTGACACGCATTCACATAATGACGTTAATGTTGTGTGGTTGATAAATGGCTTACTCGTGTTCACAATGTGTCCATAAAGGTCTAATAAACTTAACAAGATGGGTAACTTCCATCCAAAACGACAAACCTAGATCGCAAGTGGAGAAAGAAGTCAATGTCTTATTCAGAGAATCGGCCAAATATTAAACTAAACGACATAGCCCAAATATTGGACAATTATGTTTCAAACATATTAATATTGCTAGCATTTCCGTAATACGTATATCATTTCTTACATTACTTCTGAGAGAATAAAACTTTTTGTATTTCTAATCAATATGTACTGTGTCGTTTTACCAACGTTATTTCGCGCCCACGTGTTCTATCATCTTCCGCCACACTGTCTGACGCAGTGTCTCATGTAGTCTTTGTCGTGTGTAGGACGGCCTAATTGGACATAAGAACTGGCTTTTCTTGTCTCACCTAGGCAAGGAAGCAGTCACGTGACAGCGCCGGAAGTGCACTGCTCGCAGTGTGTCATGGCCGCGCGTAGTTCTGTGGCTTCAGCATCGATGTCGTCACAATGAAAGCCTCCAACGGTACTAAAATGCGTGGCCGGCCTAACGACGTGTTCCTAATGTAGAGAAGCCATAAAACAGTGTAGCTAACCACTGTGTAACGAGAGCCGACCACTGTTTGAAATGATGGAGAGTATAAATCAACGCATACGGCTTCGTTCTCCATGTCACCGAAAGGAATTTCCAGTGTTGTTTAACAGTTTTACTCTATAGTCGGCGACTTTACAACCACACAGCGGCAGTTAAATTGTTTTCTTTTGACGTTTTAAATTGTGATATGATTTAAGTGTTTAAGTTGTCTAACGAGAACGTCAATAAACACACACACGCACGCACACACACACACACACACACACACACACACACACACACACACACACACACACACACACACACACACACACACACACACACACACACACGCACGCACGCACGCACGCACGCACACACAGATATCGATATAGACAAATAAACACCGGCACAGACAAATAAACAAACAAACAGACAACATCTTTCCAGATTAATACAAATACATACGCCAGATGATCAACGCCCCGTTTAATCTTGAAAGAGTGAGGATAGAGCCTCGAAGTTAGGGTTTCTGGGCTGGAAATTCCTGAATGCCTTAAACAATATCTCGAAATCTCGAAAATGTATAATAGCCTAGCGTAAAAAAAATGACTGGCGGTGTGACTCACTATAACATTTCAACTGAATAACTTTAACATCGGGCGAGTGATAAATTACGCCTCCTTAAACTACCACTGGACTCTTTGCACCGATTCATATGTGACAACAACGGTAATTGGCAAGGCATTAGGACGGCGGCTAATGACCAGCCGACTTGTTTTTCATTAAGTCTAACTTCCGTATTAGATGGACAACAGCATGCAGCCAGCGTACTGCCATCATTAGGGAAGTTTATCTGCGACGCACATACTGAAGCCCTATAACGGTGACGGACGTGACATAGTCAACGGTCCGGCGTCTATTGGGCACTGTCTCTAATCCAGCGCGAGGTCGACGGAATTGAAACTGAAAGCTGCAGACACAGCGAGACTTGGGCGGGTCCTCAGCCTGCGGTTCTGGAACCGAACACCCCAGGAGTGATTGGAGATCCCGCAACGACGGGCGGAGGTTCGGTGTGCATCAGGGCTCTGCACAAAACGAAGACACTGGTAGATATCGCAGTGGGGCTAGTGACAGGACACATCTAGCACATCGGGCGTGGCAACCATTGTGAAAAAATCTGTTAGTACTAATTTATCTTGGCGCTCGGAAATCGTAAGTATATCGCTTGTGTACCATATGTGGTTTGAATGATATGTTATTAAGTTGTATGTGTATATGGATGTACATACACAACACACGCACACACACGTTCGCACACACGCACACACGCACACACATATACACACAGACGCACACACACACACACACACACACACACACACACACACACACACACACACACACACACACACACACACACACACACACACACACACACACACACACACACACACGCATGCACGCGCCCACCCATGCACACAGAGATACACACACAAATACACACACAAACGCACACACAGACGCACACACGCACGCACACACGCACGTACACAAGCATGCACCAACACACACACACGCAAACGCACGCACACACACACACACATGCAAGCACGCACACACGCACACACGCACGCACACACCACATATACAAATGCACAGATGATTGCTGTGATTATATGCGCAATTTTTATGTTTATGTAAGGTAAGGTAAGGCATTTTATTTCGGAATTGTATAATACAGAAGATAAGCGAAAGACAAAGCGTATACAATTTATACAATTCCTGGTTGGCAGCAGCGCCAAGGCTGTTACCAATAGATATGGGTATTCAATTTTACAATAGAAACAATATAACTGGGATTACTGGTCGCTGCCAACCACTGATAATGGTAAACTTAATTGTCGTAGATACAATGTGCAATTAATAAATATAAGCAGACAGTTAATACACTACCTTAAATAATAAGTAACAATAGTGACATGGTTAGTAGACCCAAAAATAAAATAAAAAAATAATTTTCGTTTTGCATTGTCACCACGCACAAATCCAAAAGCAAACCTCAATACATTTGATAAATCGTCTTATTCAGACCAAATCAATAATGTAGTGTAATTTCGCCTTTACCTGAACGGTGGGATTTTTGTCTTTAAATACACGTTTGATGTCAATGATTTATGTTTCTATATTTTATTTCTACAAACTAACCACAGTCAACTTTATACAGGGCCAACTAAGGCACGGATTGCAAAGGACGTTCACATGAGAAAAAAAACAGTCGCTCATTGGGTATCGTCAGTGCTAGCTCATTAGTAGCGAGTTCCGCTGTCTGGTGGCGTGCCTTGTCTGCACTCGCCAGGAATACCCTCCTTCAGTATCAATGCACGCTGTATTTCCAAGTAGCAATCATATTTATATACTGACAATAGAAGTGCGAATTTGCAGCCAACTGTCACTTATGTTCGGTGAGCAGCATGTTGTCTCGCTACTTTAATGAGCGTAAATTACAAAGGATAATCTAGCATTGACGTCAAAATGTAAAGAATCGTCAAGGAGACGAGGTGATTGGTTAATGTGGCTGTAACGCCGCCATGGTAAGATTCTAATGCAGTTTTGGTGTATGGCTTAATTTTAAACTGCAACGGGGTGCGACATCGCTTCACGTAGCGATGGTTTTTGTGCAAGTCAAAGCTTTACAAATGCAAATGACGTGCACAAGTCATAACTTCTTTGTTGTTGGCAGAAACGGCCTTTCGCGTTTTAGTGAAGGATCATTTCGACGAACTTGGACCTAAATGAAGAACAGGTCACCGCGGAATATCCATGTCAACATATAGCGCAGTAACCCACAATTGCAACTTAAATATTTTGCATGATATACTTAGTCAATCAATTACATGGTTGGTATAAAGGATAACATATTTATTTTGATAGCAGAATCAACATTTCAACATTTGAGAGGGCTCACAATTCGGAAAGAATAGTACACACTAAACAGGTTGAAGCACTTTGGTAATACAATGGAAAATATTGGATATATATTATAATAAATAAGGCATAAATCGAACATTATTGCTTGGACTATGTTTATGTAGACGTCACGTAGTATTTATATGAGTACAAATACTACTCACGGCTGTCTAAGAGTTTCGCTATCCATGTCGATTTACAACATGGTGGCCATAGTTATAGCAATAGTTCATTGTTTTTCATACATTTATGACAGGAAACAAATTGGTATCACGACGTATGTCATGTGAGTGCAGTGTACTGCGCATGGCAAGTAATAACTAGCAACTAGCTTTGGAATCCTAAAAGTGGAGGATTTGAAAAGTATAATAAAACTCCCTTAATCACACTATCATAGAACATTATTGGATAAATTGATTTTACGTGGCCTCTGCAATATATATGCATTTTTGTAGACATATTTAACACTTTAATTACAATAACTATAAAATAATATGTTTCCATATTTTATGGACATCGGTTAAACAAATTCGTAGTGTGTGTGTGTGTGTGCGTGTGCTTGTGCGTGTGCGTTTGCGTGTGCGTGTGCGTGTGCGTGTGCTTGTCCGTGTGCGTTTGCCTGTCCGTGTGCGTCTGTGTGTGCGTGTGTGCGTGCGTTCGCGCGCGCGTGCATGATCTTATCATTACACAAACGTCCGACTGAATTATTTTATAAAAGTTATTTGGTTTAACAACATTAATACAGACTGATAGGATGATAACTGATTGTTTCAACGAATTGCATGTTCAGCAACATGCATTATTATAAACATTTGTGTATCATGTACGAACAATATGCGGGCACACATATATCGTATAATTCTATAAAACTCGTTTGACAATACAAATGTCACATTTCTTACTATTTATTAACATGTAATTTATTTGATTGATTTGTTAGCGAGAATCAATCAATAATGTGGGATACGTGTACATACATAACTATATTAGTTATGATAACAGGAGTGCAGTGAAAAACAGAGTTTGTCTGATAGCGAATGAGGCAACGGCATCTACGACATTTATTAGATGTAAATATTTGGCAAATTGTTAATACGTACTACATTTCTATCAAATTAATGTTTTATATTTCTAAACCTGGGTTATACATATGTTTTATGTTCTAAGATATTTGTCTTGAAAATATATCATTAAATGAAATGTAAGAAGAAAAATAGCCAGTGTGTGCGCGTGTGCGTGTGTGCGTGTGTGCGTGTGTGCGTGTGTGCGTGTGTGCGTGTGTGCGTGTGTGCGTGTGTGCGTGTGTGCGTGTGTGCGTGTGTGCGTGTGTGCGTGTGTGCGTGTGTGCGTGTGTGCGTGTGTGCGTGTGTGCGTGTGTGCGTGCGTGCGTGTGTGTGTGCGTGCGTGCGTGCGTGTGTGCGCGTGTGCGAGTGCGCGCGTGTGCGCGTGTGTGTGTGTGGGCGCCAAAAATTCAGGCGTTCATCTACCACCCATTGGATGAAAAATAATGTCTTTATTTATTTTCGAAATTCCATTTTAGTTATTTTTTAGTCTTATGATACATACTGGACGTTAAACCATTGTTGGCAACGTTGTGCGTGTTCTATGCTATTGTTGCCAGGTACGTAAACCGTTCACCGACAAGGTAGGGACGTCGTAAAAACGTCGTTGACGAACACCAGATGGGATTTGTTCTTTCAAACTAGAGCCACACAGTTTATGTTAAAATACAGTTTTTTGGGTACGATTATTTCAAATATAGTAATTTTAACTTGACTTAGTTGACTTAAAATGCCTATTCAATGCCCATTTGACCCCTCGTTATCCACCTCCATTTCGTTCTGTCTAGAGCACACTGCTCTGCTGTTAACAGCGCAAGTCCAGTGTCCTGTCTAACTTGGTCACTCCACCTCTTCTGTGGCCTTCCTCTTTTTCTGTGTCCTTCATAGTCTTCCTTGAAAGCTGGTTTCGTGAGGTTTTCGTTTGGCATACGGCAAACGTGTTCAAACCATCGGAGTCTTCTATGTCTGATGACATGTCTGATGGATTCGGGGGTGAATGTCTCCTCACTGATCTAGCTATTTCGTAATCTGTCTGCCCTAGTAACACCTCTGATAGCCCACAAGCAACGCATCTCAAAAACGCCAAGAGAACTAACCTTCCTCGACATTCACGTCTACGTCATTTTTTTAAAGTGTCACCCGTGAAGGCCAACTGTCCCCGTATCCAAAGAACTACCTTACATATAGTCATAAAATTGATGTTAAAATATATTACGTATGCATTATATGTGTCGAAGAACCTAAATTGAACGCAGCTAGCGGCAATCAAGTCGGTGGGACCAGATTGCAGGTCGTTGCCCAAAGACTCGCTCTGATCCGACAGCTCTGATTACTCCCGACAAGCCCACACGCGTGACATGACATTGAAAGGTTTCACTCCGCCTCAATCGATGATGTTGGTAGACATAGCTCTTACTGTAGGTATTATATAATAATTGTAGATTCCACATGTAAAGTAGGCTACTGTAACTCAGCGACAAACAGATGGCGCATATGAATTATGTCGCACCACAAACAGACACAGTAACTGATATATCCGGAAACCGTTGTGAAAAAGTTAAAGTAGTAACTGGACTACGCTGAAATCTTGGAAATACATTTACCCTGTAGTCGCAAGTCTCTAATCAATTTCATCAAGAATAATTAACTGGTATCGTAATGCTATTATAAATAGACACACAATGGTGTTTTATTCTGTCTGCACGTCGCTACATTCCATTAACAGCTAATTTGGACATAGGACAACCAACTAAAGAGGAACGAACATGCGCCTCTAGGCTTCCGCAACGCCGGCGAACGTAATTGTGTTTTCAAGGAATCTTTTCTTTTTCGGTATTGCGATCGATCATGCCCTTGCACCAAACCTCCAAGTCGGCAACGAGACACTAATAACAACTGCACTTTGGGTCCATTTAGGAATGTCACTGAAAAGATCAACATGCTAAAATAAATATATGTTCGTATATAAATAGTAAGAGCATTTGCGCATGCGTTGCTTCTTCTTGTCTGTGTCACGCCTTGCATGCACACCATCTTTGTCTGGCGACCGAATACAATATTATTTTACCAATAATAACTACGTCTTGCCGTTTCAGATCTAATAACGCCGACTGGGAATACATCAAACGACGCGGGTGTCGTCGGACGAGACACACCGTGTAAGAACGCTCATTGCGTAATCGCGTAACTACAAGCGCCACCTCGCGGACATCCATGTTATGCATGATCTGATCGGGGAGATCTGAAAAAAGACGACTATACTGTTATCAGATATATGTTTTCCGAACACCATGGCTCCGGCAGAGACGAACCAAGACACTTACGGGAGCGCATGTCGTCTCTCTCCGCCTTGTCAGACGGTGTAACAGGAAGGAACCAAACTTTACACAACGCACCAGCCAACCAGCGGACATCGCGAAACAATACACCGTACCACATCAACACTATACCATGACATATGGAAATATCATACGTTTTGACCTGGTGTAACATGCTCTGTGACATACCACCCAGTATAACACATGCTAGCCGCTTTGACATACTATTTTAAACCATTCTGATAACAATATACATAGCTTATAGCGCGTCACATAGCCTAGTGATGACGTCTGCATGTCCTCAATACGATGACAACTTCACGACAGCGTCGTCAATGAACTGGACGAGCGCGACCGACGACGGTGACGAAGACGCATGGTTACGTAACGTCCTCTACAACATCCGGATGTGCTTCGTGCCCATCATCATCGGCGGCACGGTCACCAACGTCCTAAACCTCGTCGTGCTGACGAAGCCGGAGATGCGGTACCTGAGCACGTCCGTCTACCTGCTCTTCCTCGCCGTAGCAGACTTCGGCGTTATGTACTTCGAGTTGTTCCGCGTCTGGTTCGAGTGGATGGACTTCGTGCGGCCGTCCATCTACTTCACAGACGTCTACTGTAAGTTCGCCAACTACCTGAACGGCGTTACGCGAGACTTCTCCAACTGGCTCGTGGCGTGTCTCACGCTAGAGCGGGTCATCATGGTCGCCAACCCGTACGGCGCACGGCGACTGTGTACCGTGACGAGGGCGCGCACCATCACCCTCACGCTCTTCCTGTGTATCTGCATACCCCACTGTCACCAGTTCGTTTTCAGTGTGGCGCAGAAGCACACCTGGTGGGTATGCTGGGAAGACCCGTCGTCAGAGGTTGCCCCCATCATCGCCGCCATTGTTGAGTTCGCCGTCGGCTACGTTGTTGTCGTCGTGGTGTTCGTCCTCAACATCAGCCTTGTGCTGCTCATCTACGCCAAGAACATCCCGCGGCTGGGAGTGGGCGCCCGGCCCGGGAGCGGCGTGCGGCAGCGTCGTCTCACGCGCACCCTCCTCATCATCGCC
Organism: Escarpia spicata; assembly: GCA_963995525.1. NCBI lineage: Eukaryota > Metazoa > Annelida > Polychaeta > Sabellida > Siboglinidae > Escarpia > Escarpia spicata. Next base: position 28,584,526 of record OZ023212.1, read on the forward strand.
GTCGTCTTCATTGTGTGTGAGACGCCGCGCATCATCCTCTCCTTCCTCTGCAAGTTCGTCCATCGCACCGTCGTCATCCGTATCGTACTGAACGCGTCTTACGTCATTTCCGGTATCAACCATGCGTCCAACTTCGTTGTGTTCATCATGTGTTCGCCCCGCTTCCGGTCCATATTGCTGGACACACTGCGACGGAGACGAAGGGAGCGCCGGGGACGGACTAACAGCGGCTGGCAGGTCCAGGTGACGGCGACCGGACGATGGAAACTGTGCAACTGCGCCTGACGAACCACGTGGTGCCAGCCATTTGGAACAATCACGTGTATTTATTACTGAACACTACTGTAGAGTGTGAGTAAGATACGTCGTTCACGAACTGTCAACAGCGATATATAGGGACCTGTAATTGTGTGATTATACAGAAACCTGGCAAATTTGCGAGCGTGGGCGAGCGCGTGCATGTGTGCGTGCGTTAGTACAATTACCAACGGACGGTGATGATATGAATAGTTTCATATATATATATATATATATATATATATATGTTGTATATATATATACATATATTTATACATATATATATATATATATATATATATATATATATATATATACACAGGCATGTATATATATATATATATATATATGACACTATATACATGTATATACTACAGCACAAACATAAACCCGGTGTATGTATATTCTACCATAAGACGATAACTGAATAAAACAAATTAATAACTGTAATAAAGTTCGCATCTGAATATAATGAACACCCAACTTAATCGATATCTCATAAAAGCAGGATACAAAAATGTGAAACATTACCGCAGTCTAAATAAACCAATGGTTTCCTTACCCAACTACCAACTGGCGCTTGATGACGACTTCATATATCTAGTTAAAGGTCACTCGTAACCAATCCATTTGCAAGGCTCGGTTACAGATAATTAAATTTGAAAAAGACGGTCGCACCAAAGGAATGATGGTTTCAGATGTTTCAGTATGACGACCTCAATTATCTAGAACGAATGAAGGTCGAAGTGTTTATAGCGGCATCTTGCGAGTAAACCGCAACTCTGACTCATTTCGTATTGATATTGTCTCGGCAAACACCATGCAGGATTAAAGTCGTAATGTCGATTGGATTTGCCTTGGAAGCGCCATCATCGTGAATGGCTTTTAGCTGAAATGAAGCTTTATCAACCACAAATCAGGTTATTACGCGCTTAATGCTGGATGTTGATGCTGAGTTCAACTGAGAACATAAGATTAATGATGATCTGGCCATTAGTAGCGTTCACTAAAAGAAACACTAATGTTCTATTGACGCGTGACTTCTTTGTTTGTTTTACCAACTGATTTTGTTATGTACATAGCAAACGGCTGTTGAGACATACCTATCTCCCCCATCAGACCGAGCCGACTGTTTATGGAGCTAGTCCCAGTGTTGTATGGTTATGTTTACTTCTTATGTTAAATATAAACTCATTATTTTACGTTACTCTAATGACCGTTTGTTCGAACTATTCCGTAGCGTAATGAGAAAATACAGTTGAAGGACGCAAGAAAGCTACAGCTGGACATAAATTGATTACAGAAATAATTCCAGCACATCGAACAGCTGAAATAACAACACGCGCGTGTAACAGAGATTTACAAAAAAATGAGATTTAAAAGGTAGAATATATGTTCGATGAAAACAAAGTCAGATACACAGTCTGTTATTAGTTTCATTAGATCGGCTACTTCCGGGAAGACGCGATCGTGGAGGAAGAGCTGTTGTATATCAGCATACGTACTTTAAAATCAACATGGCTTCTATGGGAAATGATCGTTCGTCACCAGAGGTATGTCGTGTCACAACGCGTCGTAAGTATTCCGTTTGTCACTCAGTTGACAAAATAACTTTCTTATTGTGTAAATGTGCAAACCATTTGCTGTCCCGCGTCCAAGTGGCGTAATCGGAAACGCTTACTGCAGAGCTTCCAAGTTGAAGGAACCCAAAATATGGATGTCTCCATATATTATCAAAACACAATAGGGATATTTTACCGGTAATTGTTTTTAAAGGGAATCTTTGTCGAAAGCAACCTAAACTGAAACACACACATACCAGCAAAACCTATAACATTAAACGATGTAGATGTATAGTGCAAAACATGAAAAATTAGACAAACAAAAGACTAATCGCCAAGCAATCGTCACTTTATTGTTTCTGCAACATGGTGTTGTAAAGGTGAGTCGCCTTTCAAACCGACTCCAGCAAACCTGGCGACATCTGCAACTGGTAGCATGCAGAGGAAACATTGATTTTGCACGCCAGCAAGGCACCCAGGGACTCATACCCTAGCGACGGTCGAAACTTAGTGTCGGTCTTCCCCATCACGCTGAACACCTTTTCCACGGGAGCCTGGTCGTAGGGAAGGATGAGGTGCGCCTGGACGAGGCGACCTAGGAACTTCTGGACCACCATGAAGTTTGGGGCAAGCGCATGGTTAATCACGGCACTGATCTTCATTCGGCGACAACTTAACTTCTTGGCGATTTCGCTGTCGGTGACCATCGCCTTCACAAGATCAGTGAAATGGTCACTGACAGCGAAGGGCAGGTTGTGTTCGGCGACGAACTGGCAAAATAAGGCATCGGCCTTCGTCATCTTCTCCGCGACCGTACCCGTAGCACCTGGCTGAAAGCGCATGCTTGTCAGCTTGGCCTGCACGCCACACCTCTTTGCGTCGACCACTTCGTCATTGTGGTTTTTGCTCTACACGTGTTTCTCCATATCATTTCTGCCCCCGTGACTGACGTCGTCCTGACAGATCGTACATAAAGCAAACGTGTCGTCTTTCGAGCTTTTTCGAATTCCTGCAAACTTGCGATCGCGACAAAGTATAGTATAAAATGGCGTTGACCGGAAGTTTCGAGCGAACACAAAATTATGCTGTGGGGTAAATTTTAACATTGCCAAAAGAGGGCAGTGCAGTCCAGTTTTTTAAGTTTTCGAATAAAAACGGGTGATTTGTATTTCAATTCGGCAGAACGGGATATTTTCGAGATCTCCCGCCAAATCGGGAGAGTTGGAAGCTCTGCTGCTGGTACTAGTGTATGTTATTTTTCGGGGAGGTGGGGCGGGAGGTGGGGTGGGGCGGGGCGGGGCCGCAGAACAACAGCAATACATTGCCTGGGATTATTAAAAGCAATTTTGTTGGGAAGCGTAACATCAACACGTGTATTGTAGCACTAAAAACATTACATAAATAATTGAGCATCATTGGACACTAGAGACACACCGACCTAGAGACATCACAGACCCAGCCGTGGTATCGTTTGTCCACCAATCTGCCTGGCAATAGTTTCTGCGGTTCAACACGAAAGAGTTGTTTGTCTTCTTGGCGAAGCACATCACATATTTGGTAATCGTCAAGCAGACCGTCACCACAGACGGTTCTGAGGGTCGGTAGCCATTTTTAGACACAGGTTTCATATTGCTCATCATTTTAAAATCACATTTGATCAATGGGTATCTCTATTAAGTAAATTTTAAAACAATTTAATGCAAAACTACCTACGTCTAAAATATATATTTTGGGGTAAAATGGTCGTCAAATATGACAACGGACTTTTTTCGGTGGGTCCACTTCTGAACATAGTAAATAAACTATGATCTACAACTATGCCAAGTTTAATGCTTGACAAAACCTACAATGTGTTACATATCCGCCTGACTAAACGTATTAATCTTATAATGGCTGCAAATGTTGCATTTAAATACGGATGTCACACCTTCGAAGTCACATGTGCAATTGATTTCAGCATTGCAATCACCATTTGTTGTTTACAAGGAATCTGCTTGATATATTGGCACATCACATTTACAGAGCAAGTCAAGATGATCTGACTTCCATTCCTACTGCTTAATAAACGGATGGATACACAGCTCAGGAGCAAACCACATACTCAACGGATTCGTTCCAGCACCCGGTGTGTCTAAACCCCGCCTAACTTTAAGTAAGGAATAGCAGAACACATCCCATCGTTGTGCCCCGTCCAAAAATACCGACTGAATGATCGTCGTCGATTCCGGCGTAGCCGCGGAAATGACGTCATTTCAATGACACGTAATTTCCTCCCACTTATTTCACCGACAAAGGAAACGTGCCGCATAGTTTGGATTAAGCCGGAACATCGATGAGCGGCATGCCAGCGGCTGCACACTAAGGTAAATATTTGGGAGCTGGATGCGTCTTTTTGAACGCACGTAGACCCGATATGTTAAGTCGTCATTTGAACGTTACTGTACGTTGTCACGCTATTTTCTACGAAATAAAAAAACAGCTTTCGTATACAAACCCACATAAGCAATGTATCGGGTATTATTATACTCCGTTGCATGTTTACACAGTTATTTGGGGCAAACGTGAAGCCTGAAGGTCAGTAGGCCTCAGGACTAATTTTACTTCATATCCGAGAGGTTTCATTCAAAAGACCTTCTGGCGTTACTTTATTTCATAGAGAACACAAACATTTAGCGAGAAGCAGAACTACTAAAGGGCGTTAAACATGGCAGCAAATGTGGGCGACTCATCTGATTTTTTATTGTGCGTACTCCAAACAGAATTCTTATCTCGCTTCACCATCTCTGTACCGACTACGTGAATTCAATCGATGGGAATAGATTCTGGCAGCGGATATGAAGTTCAGCTGTCACCGTGAGACGCCGTCACTTCATTTTGACGATGCAATATGCATTTATGTGTAAGTATTTATGGGTAAATTAATGCGATGCAGAACATGTTTTAATAATGCAAATAAGTAACTAGCAGTTTTACAGAAATAAAAAGGCATCCTAAGATTAAGGTGTGTGAAAGTTATAGTTTAATCTCGGGATTTCAATCAACGGTCTAGACGTTGCCGTTCGCATTGCAGTTTTACTTTATTGTATATTGTACTTTCACATGTCAATGTAATCGACATTTCAAACACGTCCGAATGCTTTTTATAAACTAAATTAATTTATTTTTATTTGATGTGTCAAGAATCAATTTCACTGGCTGCCCTGAGTCAGGGTAACCACTCCGTCTCACATTCGTCACAACGCCAAGGTTATGTTGTTTTGGATGTAGGATTTCGTCTGTGCGACAGACAGTGGCGCCGCACCACGGAGTTAGAGGAGCATCTTGTTAGCAGAGCCATTGATCAATGGCTCTGCTTGTTAGAGCTCGCTAGTGCCACCTAACGGACGTTATGATTGTTGTTTGTCGCATTTCGTCTCGCGCGTAACACCACGCGCGCACAAACTCTGTCGCCTCAACATTGCATGTGGGAGTCTCAACCATACTCACGCAGTCATTCAAGTTGGATCAAACTCCGCGATTTCCAACCATCTGCCTCCAGAAAGCATAGAAATTCACGCGGGGGTTCTCTCTAATGAAAATGTACCCTCTCTTGGTACAAACAAGGGTATTTTCTGGAGAATTTCGCTCGCGGCTCAAGTATTATTTCTTTCAGTGTCTACCACACGCTGCGTGGGACTGAAAAATACATGAAAAGAAATAATTAATATCAATTAAATGACAATACATTTATCAAAATTGACAGCTATGGTTCAACAGTTACAATTTGGTTTTACATAAGTAAACCTCTTCGGGGGTGGGAAGATAGTTTTATTTTCTATGGACATATAACATTCCGAGGCAATTGTGCTATCTTTCTGTCGTTGTTGACAGACTCCACCACCTGAGGCGTCGCAGGGTAGAAAAGGACGTGGTAAAACTGGTAAAATATACTGATGCGATAGTATTCAGCTGTTGATTGATCTGTGTCTCTAGCATTGGTGCGATGTCGCTGAAGCTGTGCCGTTCTAGGCAGTATTGCTGTGCTTGAAGGAACTACCCGCACCCTTCACTTGATCCCTGTATCCACACCTCAAGCCTGGGCACGATCGTTTTCAGGCACGGATCACGGAGTTCGTGAGATGTAGTGCGCGACAGCTTATGAAAAAAGGCACTTTGACCACTAAATGGGCATGGAATCACAAAAACAGCAATGACGTCAGTAATATAGACTAGATAAAAAGGGCAATTTTAAACTAAAAGGAATTTTTAGTATTTTGCAACTGCCCCTGCCACCCGCTAGCTACGGCCCTGATCTCCACTCTGCAGTCCCACATCTTACTTTAGTTGCCGCCATTATCCATGATGTGGCGCAGTTGGTCGCACAACAGTGGTTGGAATCAAACTTTAGATCCACAGGGGTGTAAGGTGTCACCTTTACATCCTCCTTGACCCACACCTATGCTGGCGTTGTAATGGATACGATTGATTAATTTAAATCAGGGTAACCGATGGAATTGACTTTCGAGCAAACTCATCAAAGAAGAGAAAATATGTGTTTAGTTGTTTTACTGCCACAAGTCACACTAACATAAACGGTAACACGTGGGTTGCTGGTTCGAATCCATAATGGTAAATATTTTTGTCACTTTTATTTTACGGTGCCTTTTATTTTCTCTAAAACTATTAGCAATGTATTTGCATTATCCAAAATATTTATTCTTATCGCATTCATTGTACACATAAATACAGGTTTCGTCGCCGAAATGAAATGACGCCACCTGATGGCAACAGTCAAGTGATATATCCGACTCTCTTCCCGGCGAGTTCACCTATCTAAGCGAGACAATTTACGTAGAGTCGACAACTGTAAAGACTGGTGTGCCCTGGTGCTCAGCAAAAAAGTTGTCTTTCCGGTATTTTTTGTATGTTTATTCATACCCCTGCATCTGTATCTGTATGTTACGTTGACCGATCAATCTTGACCATTAAACAACGGTTGGTTTATTCTTGGAGGAAAAAAAATATATATATATATATATACAATAGACCAAAAGTATGAGAGAGAAGAAAGAGAGAGAAAAAAACTAAATCGTCGTTTTTTTTCTTCAGGTAGCAGGTCTAGGCCAATTCGGCAACCGTAGCGGTCCCCGGGGATAAACCCCAGCCGACACAGCCCTAGTCCTTTATTTACTCTACTTTGGACAAGGACAATGACAAATAAATCAGAAAGAAAGCTGGGCAAACTCCCTTTGGAAAATCCCCAAACTGGGAGCCTCAGCAACACGTTCTGGCAAGGCGTTCCACATAGGAATGACCCTGGGGGAAAAACTGAATTTAACTACATCTGTGCGTGCGGGAAGCTGACGGAACTTAATGGAATGATGGGATCTAGTTCTTGATGAGGCAGGGGAGAGGTAGGGCTGAGGGTCGACACCAACATAGTTGTGGATGATCTTGAAAAGCATGGTCAGTTGTGTCTTGGTGCGTCTTGATGCCAGAGACTCCCACTGTAGTTGGTCTAGTATGGATGTTACACTGCTGGTGTTATGATATATGTTGGTGACATATCTCGCGGCCTTCCTTTGTTCAGCTTCAACTTTATTTACCTGGTCCTGATGGTGAGGATTCCAAATGGCACTACAATATTCAATGTGGGGTCTTACCAGGGCTTTGTAGGCTTTAGTTGTTGTGTCTTCACTGGCCGACTTCAAATTCCGCTTAAGGAAACCCAGCACGCCATGTGCTTTCTTTGTTGATCGGTCAGTGTGTCGTTTCAAAGAGAGGTCTTTTGCAGATCAACGCCTAAGTACTTTGAGCAGGTGGAGACTTCTAAAGTATGGCCCTTAAGGCGGCGATACACGTTACGAGACAATCGCATCGATTGACTCACTCATACGAGTAACTCGGCCGAGTCAAACGGTCCGATTGAATCGTACAAATAAACACACGTTACGACCGGCCGTATTCCGTCGGCGATCGGGCTAGTGCGGTGGTAGGGGTAGTGGCTGGTTTGATATTTTGTGTAACTTGTTGGGACGATGCTGTAACGTCACTTACGAGCACAATTATTATTTTAATTAATTATTTTGACGTGTCATACAATCAATTATACATAGTAGATTTTTCAAAGAACGAGACATGAATTTACGTTACGAATTCAGCCGGCAGCGTTATAAGTTGTCAACAGAGGGATGGATATGCCATGGAGCTAGGGTGGAAAAGCAAGATTTTAAAAGTTGGTCTTTAAATGACAGCGGAATTGTGTATTTTTTTCAACTGATCTAACACAAAGAGGGAGCATATATATACAGTGTATATATATATATATATGTATATATATATACACTGTATATATATATATATATGCCATACCTTCAAATAATTAGTATAATAATTAATTATTAACATTGCAAACATAACAATAAGGAGGCACATCATACACATTTCTCTCAGGAGGGTTACAATTTGATGACCAAATTATTATTGTTATTGTATTCTAATATGGGGTAATACGAAGTAAACCCCTCTTTATGGTCACCTCGGTAATACAGCTTCCTTTCAATTATGATTTTCCTAGGAGAATCCCAAACTATTTATGTGTTAAGCATTAAGCCTCACTGCAATTACTACATAAAGACTATTCCTACACAAAGTAGTAAACAAATAGTAGTGAAACATATAGTTTCAATATTTGAAAATGTGAAATAAAACAATGACAAATAATAAATGAGAAAATTCCCCCTGATGCACAACATATCACAGAATGAAATATCACAGGGCCTGACCCAGTTTTACAATATGTACTGACACTTTCAGTCATCCTTCAACACACTACCAGATAGTCTGCACCAAAGTTGTAGGAACAATGGACTCCCACCATAACTGTACGGATACATAATATAACGAACGTCCACTTAGTTAAGAGGAACCATTGTGAAACACCTATTCTGGCGTGAACTATAATGTACAATCATTGACAAAAAGAACATTATATATACATATATATATATACTGAAATGTTTGAAAAAGTTCCAGTGTGATCCTTATCACAAGAGTTCGTACAATAACAGTTTAACATTACAAAGTCATGTTAAAGCTAGAAACGTCTGCATAAACATACATAACCCACAGTTTCAGAAATAATGTTGCATTATTTTTATTTTAATATAAATAAAGCAGCAGTACATAAATAAATGTCCACACCAAAATCAATCCTTGTGGCTTGAATCGATGACACAAAGTCTTCATGCAAGATATACTGCACGTGTTGATTGTAATCTTGGTCATGTTCACCTTTTCTTAAAACAAGAAGGCAAACAAAATCACTTGTATGTTCAGTATACATTTTTATTAAAAAGATATATACATTTACACATCACACAATGTTGTGGCTTCAAAAAACTGACTTACAATAATCCTAACCCTAAATTAGCAATTACTTCATCGGTTGAGTGCAAGCAAATTGTTGAATATTGTTTTAACAAAATATTACAAGATTGTCATCTATATCAACATGTCAACAAGAGTGAAGATCCAGATAACATATTGACAAGGACACCACAGGCACAGGCATAATTTTCAACAATGTGTCATCTACCCAACCCCTTACTGGTACCAGCCAAGGCCTAGATCTCAATATTTGTTTACAAACATTTTCATACTAGTTACAGAAACGCTAACACAGCCCGTAAATAATATAAGCTAACGGAAGAGAAAAAACGACTCAATACCAAGTCCAACTCCAAGCACAACAAAGTGGGACACGCAACGATAGAGACAGTCATTAGGCCTATAATTTAGTATGAAGTCGAATAAGAAACACGAAAATGACGTTTCTAAAAATCCCACTGCCGCCGCCTCAACATTTAAAAAGGCCTAGATTCTAGTATAATGTCATGGTTGATACAAGTTTGATACAGTGTTGGCACTTGCAAGTTGCAGCGATAATAAACAAGTAGAACACAAGGGAAGGAATTACACAGCCACAGGCACAGGACAGGTGACAAGACAATGTTATGAATGTATTTCAGGCAAGCACTGCTTTGCGGAATAAAAATGCCCATTTCACGTCACGATGACAGTTATCAATAATATAAGTATAACATTTTAACATAATTACAATTAATCGATAATCCAAATATCATGACGTAGCCGTCCCTGCGTACTGACGTTCTGTCATTTCTGACTCAGTCTGTTCGCCGTCTATTGATAATTCTGGCAGTGATAGAACTTCTGTGTTATAATCCTCCATTTTTGAAACTTGCGTCGCTGGCCGTCATCTTCAGAAACTTTTAGACTATGCGTAACCGATGTTTCTGTCATTGTAAATTGGGTTCGCCGCGTTCCACAGGGAATCTTTCATGATATAGCTAGAACACAATTTCACAATGCATCCAGTGTCAATACCATGCTGACGAGATTGAAATGGCAGTCGTTAGAAACAAGGCGAAAGATTGCCCGCCACACAGTTTTTCAATATCTCAAATGGCCTCGTAAACATCTCCAGCCTAAACCTGACAGCACCAACCAGAAGATCTAGACATCATCACAGCAAGACATTCCAGGTACCATCTTCCAGAACAGACTACAGAAAATGTTCATTCTTTACCAGGACCATTCCAAATTGGAATTGACTTCCAGAGGCAGTAGTGTCAGCTCCCAGCCTTGGCTGCTTCAAGGTTAGGGTTGCTGCCCACTTAAATCCCCAATAAGCAAAACCAGCACTCCCCCTGCCCACTCCCCCTATCCATATTTCATTATTTCCCTTCATCTGTCCAATCCCCCACAAATCAATTTCTTCAACTGCAAACTATACTCTCCTATCTAACTGTTGTCTACCTATTCCGATGCGCAACCCCCGCAAATATACCAAAAATGATCTTCAAAACGTTGAAATAGGTTGGTTAATCGGAAGAAGAAGAAGACAAATAATTAAGGTGAAGTTTTACCGAAGCCATCGGCAACCATTTTATTGAAGACGGTCGACGTTCAATCTTGTTGCTGTTCTCTGATTGGTCAATATCACCGAACGTCCGATGGAATCGTAACAAATATAGAACCCGTCCTAATTTCGAATCGTACGAGTGACTCGGATGCGACTGATTCGGCCAGACAGGCACACGATACGATTTCATCGTTTACGGGGTAATCGGACGGTTTCATACGAGACAATCGGACCGTGTATCGCCGCCTTTAAGTTGGTTGTTAAAGGACTTGGGTTTCCTAGATCTTGTGCAGGTCATGATGTTACATTTCTGTTGATGAAAATCCATGCCCCACTTCTTCTCCCAGCATGCTAGGGTGGATGGGTCTTCCTGGAGAATTCGACAGTCGTCCATAGATCTAATTTCCCTGTAGATGATGCAGTCGTCAGCAAATAGACGAGTGCTGGAGTGAAGGTTGTTAGGTAGATCGTTGATAAACAGGAGGAACAGGTGCGGCCCCAAGACCGTGCCCTGGGGTACGCCACTGATGACAGAGGCTTGGTTGAATGATGCTCCATCAACGACTACTTGCTGAGATCTGTTGGACAGGAATTCAGCGAGCCACCTGTAAATGGATCCCCTGATCCCATAATGATGTAGCTTTAACAGGAGTCGCTGATTAGGTACACGGTCAAATGCCTTCGAGAAATCTAATACAGCCAGGTCCATCTGCTTGCCCCGGCCCAGAATATTTGCTATTTCATGACTTAATGTCAGTAGCTGGGTTTCACAGCTTCTCTTGGCCCTAAAACCATGTTGGCAGTCAGTGAGGATTTTATATTTAGGTGCATCAATGTATTGCTGACCACGATGTGCCTCTGCAGTTTACAGCACAGACTGTTTAAGGAAACTGATATGTAGTTGGCGGCAGTGTTTCTGTCTCCCTTTTTGAAAATAGCTGTCATGTTAGCATGTCGCCAGTCATCTGGAACGGAACCTTCTTCCAGCGACTTATTGTAGATGATAGTGAGCAATGGTGCGATGGCATGAGCACACTCCTTGAGGATTCTTGCCGTGATTCCATCCGGCCCGGTGGCTTCGTGTGGGTTGGTCTTTAGCAGGAGTTTCAGCACACCTTCTTCTGTAACCGTAATGTCAGGCATTGGTGGTAGGGGAATGCCTTCCATGGATGGGGTGGTTGTAATATCCTCTCTTGTAAACACCGACTTATACTGTCTGTTGAGAATATTTGCCTTGTCCTTGGGTTCTGAGTACAGCCTGCCTCCTTCTTGAAGAGGGGATACACCTGTGGTATCCTTACGCATTGACTTGATGTAGTCCCAGAACCTCTTCTGGGCTGGTGATCTGTCCATAGTGTCGTCTTCGGAGTCAGGGGTGTCAATCAAGTTATTCACATAGTCCCAATATGCACGACGTTGTTGTTTCTGGATTTCAGCTCTGGCTGATCCGTATTTCTTTCTATTTGCAGTAAATCTTGATTTATTTGCCTTGCGGTGGAGTCGCTGCAGTCTTCTCCGTGCAGATTTCACCTTGGGTGTTGTCCAAGGCTTGTGGATCTTATCGCCGTGTACTTCTTTAGATGGAATGAAGTCGGACATCAGAGTGGTGACGGTGTCTCTGAATCTAGTCCGCAGGTCGTTGTTTTCACAGGACTTTGCTGCATCCTCAAATGAAGGCTTGAACTCATTCAGTTTCTCACTAATGGTGTTGAAATCAGCTTTCTTAGACATAAAAATCTTCCGTGGGGCCCGTTTAACAACGATGGGTGTCTGTGGCTTGATTCGATAAAATAAAGATTGCATCATGGTCAGAAATGCCTGGTATTATGTTGACGTTGTTGATTAGGGTCATGTTGTTCGTGAAGAACAAGTCGAGGATGTTTGCTGTGTCATCAGTAGTCCGGGTTGGTTGATGCACTATTTGCTCAAAGTCTGCATTTTGGGTGATTGAGATGAGATGGTTAGAGACAGCTGGATGCATTCCATATGGACAGGTTGACTCTGTTTCCCAGTCTATATCTGGGAGTTTGAAATCTCCCCCAAGCCATATTTTGTTGTGAGGAATCTTGTTGAGGCTGTGTTGAATGCAGTCAAGTTGATCTCGATCAGTTTTGCCAGGACGCCGATAGTACGCTCCGATGCACCTTTGATTTTCACCTTCACCCACAAGGGTTCACTTTGGGCGTCAACTTACAGTTCTTCAGGTTCACAGCTCTCAAAGCGTGAGGAAACCAGCATGAAAACTCCCCCATGGCTAGCTGCCTACATATCTATATTTTCTAAATGGTATAAATCCAACGGAAATATGGATGGAGTTGTCGAGCCAAGACTCAGTTCCGATGATGATGTCGGCCTGTGTGAAATCAATAACAATTTCAATGAGATGTTTCTTTCCCTCGATCGGACTGACAGTCCATTATAAGGATTCGGGGGAGGTCTTCCCTGGGAAGGCTATGTTCACTATGGGTCTTACCTCTCGGTGAGTAGTCAATCTGTCTAGAGGAGAAATTTGGTGATGATGTGGCTCCAGGGTGGTCAAAGCTGAGGATCTGAGGGGTTCATATTGGTTAGTGGAGTCACATATAGTTGTATTGAATAGTGTGGTGGAAACATTGGGTAGACCACAGTTTACACATTTCCAAGTGACGTTCTTCAGTTCTTTGAAGACACAGTCGGGCATATCCATACAGTCTCGGTGGTACCAAGTTCCAAGAGTCGCATCTCACACTAGGGGTAGTCCACTTCACTGCCCGGGAGCATACTCCACAGGGGTATTTCGGAGGGCTGGGGCCTGGGTTGGGTTCAGGAGCATAGGACTCGGATAGTAGTAGGCATGCAAGAAACAGCAGAACAAGCTTGTTCTTACACACTTTCATCTTTGGAGAGAGACACATTTCAGTGAGGTGATAAACTGGGTATACAACCCCAGAGGGATTTTCATATCTGCTTTCTGAGACATTCTGACGTGTCACCAACTATTGGTTTTGTCAGGTCATTCACAAATTCTTTCTTGCCTATATTAAAGGCAACAAAGATGAACAGGAGTGCATTGAAATGGGACATACCTTCACGACTGGAGAGCTTTTAATAGAAGACAACTTGCTATGTACAACAGTGTACATGTTCTATCTTGACGATCATGGTTTCAAAGCGGAAATTAGTAAAGCCGGTAATGGGGAGCTAACAAGGTCAAAGATTAAGCAGTTGGACATTCTAGTAACTGGTGTACACGTATAAACTTCCACTTCTCCAGAGTTTGAGAAATAATTAAAGTAAACATTCACAGACAAACCGAATCAAGAATAAATGACAAAGGAAGCAAACACAGAATAAAGGTACGGCTCAGAAAAAGTGTTGTGCGTGTCAGTAGTTAGTGTTCGCACTTGGTGCAGACACTAACCACTTGTGTCGTTATAGTAGAGTAGAAGTTGTTGCAATTAGACTGGCCGATCCATAATGGGATCAAACATTATCTTCTCAGTAGAAACACCGTCTCCTGCACACTGTACTTCAAACAAATGTCATCATTGGATAATCGTGCCGCGGGGATAGATATGTTTTGGTTAACTCAGCTGGGAGACGCTGATTGGGGTCTATAGGCCTCGCGATCACCTATCTTTTGCGTAATGAAGTAAACATGGAAAAACTCGTTCCCCGTTTCCGATAATGAAGATATAATGGACGTGTGTGTATGTACTTTCAAAAGGAATGTTTTCTGCTGAACTGACTTCGATATCTCCGCCCTCTCTTTCTCTCTTTCTCTCTCTCTCTCTCCGTCTCCTCACTCTAATACCCTCTTTCACTTCCTTCTCCCCTCCTTCCGAGATTTCCCTCTCTCTCTCTCTCTCATCACTCACTCACTCACTCACTCACTCACTCACTCACTCACTCACTCACTCACTCACTCACTCACTCACTCACTCACTCACTCACTCACTCACTCACTCACTCACTCACTCACTCACTCACTCACTCACTCACTCACTCACTCACTCACTCACTCACTCACTCACTCACTCACTCACCCATCCACCCACCCACTCACTCACTCACTCACTCACTCACCCACTCACTCTGCTTTTCCTTCTCTCTGTCTCTATCTCTGTCTGTCTCTGTCTATGTCTCTCTCCCCTCGCTCTCGCTCTCTCATCACTCACTCACTCACTCACTCACTCACTCACTCACTCACTCACTCACTCACTCACTCACTCACTCACTCACTCACTCACTCACTCACTCACTCACTCACTCATTCTTTCTGTCTCATCTTTCTCTCCAACCCATCTCTCTATCGTAATTTCTTGTCATTATTTTATTTTTACATCAAGCCATAGTTAAACATAATGTTGTAATTAATTGACTGATGCTAGCCCTCGGGCATCGTCTGCACAACTCGTTTAGCTTGGTTTTTATAACTGTAATCTCCAAATAGAAGTCTGGTGTAAATACGTCGGCCACGCGCAAGCTTAGAGCAATTCCTAGAGTTATATACATAACTATTTGCCCGTGAATCTATTTGAGTTATTTTTAAATTAGTTATATCTCCTGTCATTATGTGATGGCGTTGGGGGCTAATTGGTCCTAGTAAAATGCAGTCATCAGCAAATGCTATGACGATGCATTCACAGAATCGGGTAATCGGTAGATTGATTTTTCAGTACGTTCAGTTGCATGTGAATAACATGGCATGTCTTCTGAGGAAGATATTACAAATTGTCATTGTGCAACAATGCCTATAGACCATCACCAGGGTGACACTAGTGAACATTCGACAACGTATTCTGCTAGCAGGACACGACACTTGTTCTGCGGGTATCACAGTTATTTGGTTGTTATTACGAGGTTGGATAGTTAAACGACCTTTCCTGTTTCTCACTCATTGGTATACATGTTTTGATATTATTAGAATGCATATGTTGAATGTTTCCTGTCCGCCAATACGCGTTTAATAAGTCGGAAGCAATGTTCGCAGTTTGACTCGTTCGCCCACGAATCGTTCACATTAAATACAAAACATTATAATAGTAAACACCGACAAGTACCTGCAATTGTTTTTTATGTCGCCTGGTTAATTTCTACAGTTAAGACTGGCAAAGACAGCAAGTGGGCCGAAGTATGATTGATTCAGCGAACGTCTTTATTACATGTTTATTTGCATACAGTATAGCCTGCGTAGTTTCATACTGTTTCCACTGCTCGAGAGAATTATTCCGCGTAACGCCACCAACAAAATCAAATCAAATGATGTCGGTTTCTCTCACGTTTCATATTTTGTTTTGGTGGTGATTGCTGAAGCGGCCACCTGCGCACTGGTATCGTTTGCTTTTCTTGGAATCCAGACACATTAACGTCGCTAGAATGTTAGGGCCAGTTTTTCGAAAACAGCGTGTCCATTAACTGATTCCATTACACGTCCTGCAAATGTCACTTATAATGACACCTCTACGCGCTTACTAGCAGGCTGATTGTCCACACCAAGTCCAGCCTATCGGTAACGTGTTCGAAAACATCTAATTTCCCAAATGTCTTGTTAGTCCCCGTGACCTGCTAAACATGGTAAACGTTCGTTTGACCAAGGACGTTTCACAAAACGTTCTGACATTTTGTAAACGGATCATTTACATAATAATAATAATAATAATGATAATAATTAATTAAGTGCTGTATAGTCGTATGCAAACTTGGTTGCAAACTACATGCAATCAATTTGGTTTTAAACTGAAATGTGTGTATTTTTGCTAAAAGAGCTCATAAGGTACTATATAACACATGGTTCTTGTATGTAGCCTTTCTGGATGCACCCAAGGCCTTTGACAGGGTGAACCACGTCAAGCTATTCTCAAAACTACTCAAGCTTGGTGTTCCCAGTTGGATGATAAAAGTAATGTGGCAGTGGCATTGCATTCAGTCATTGTGTGTAAGACGGGGCTCAGTGTTCTCTAACTTCTGTTCTGTCAATAATGGTGTGAGACAGGGTGGTATGCTGTCCCGATTATTGCTTAATGTATGTATTAATGACCTCAGTGTGTTCCTTTCGAGACTACCAGTGGGTTGTTGTAGTGGTAACACCATCATTAACCACCTGTTGTATGCGGATGATATTGTGTTGCTTGCTTCCTCAGCCAAGGGCTTACACAAGCTTATCGATGTAAGCTATTCATGTGGATGCATTGGTGATATTATGCTTAACTGCCAAAAATCTCAAGTAATGTTTTTTGATACTATGAAGATAGGTCAGGTAGCAAATATAATGTTGGTGGAAACTGTTAAATGTGACCAAGTCCTATAAGTATCTTGGTCACATAATAACTGATACTTTGTGCGATGAAGCTGATATAAAAGCTAAACAAGGGAGCCTTTATGGCAAGTGCAATGTTTTGCTTAGACAATTTTATTTTTGTTCTAAGCAAGTTAAACATACGTTATTTTCTTGCTATTGTAGTAATGTGTATGTGGGCTCATTATGGGTTAAATATAGAAAGCTGTCATTGCACCTTACAATAATACATACAGGATCTTGCATAAGCTGCCTATGAGATGCAGTGCAAATACCATGTTTTCCACTTCGATTGGTGACAGTTGTAACACTCGTATTAGAAAATGCATTTACAGTTTAATGAGCAGGTTATCTATTTCCACCAACTTAATTGTACAGTGCACTCTTAACAGTGATGTATACCACTTCTGCCTTACACAGAACATGCATAGGTGCATTATATAACAATCTGTAGTTGTGCTTAACTCGTTGTTGGGTACTAATTTTATAATTATGCACATATTTTTCTTACTTTACTGTGGACGTACTGTTATGTACCTTCATGTCTGAAATAAATGTGTATTATTATTATTACTACTATTACAGCTATACTGGTACCATTATTTTACTGTATTCCGGGACATTTGCCAAGACGGCCATTACGAATTAATCCAGGTCAAAACACAACTGCCAACAATTCTACAGTCAAATACTAGGTCTCGTGGGAGCAGCGACGAGTTGTGTGCACGCTACTTTTACGCATCGGCACCTCACCTGCTCCGTAGCCGTGGATGGCAGTTGGGGAACCTTGACTCACCACTTCACGACCTGTCTCCACCTTTAGCAGTCCCTTGCAACCACTCGCGTTTCATGGAAATCGAGACCTGTCCTTCCTGTGATGTATCTGTCCCATTCTTTCTCTGCCTGTATATTTTTTTGTATGGTGCTGCCTCTCGGAGGATTTCGTTGTCAGGCCTTTGATTCTTCTTGTCATACCATCTGACCTTTTGTCTTCTCACCACAGACAAGATAATTCCATGTCGTTGTCCGACGTTTTTGCTGATTATATTGTGGACGTCCCTGTTTGTGACTTGGTCAAAGTAAGAGATGTACAGGATGTTATGCATCTCATCTCCATGGCTTTTATTCTTCTGTTTAGTATTATTTTAAGCTCCCATGCATGTATCGCACGCACAGGTACACATCTATTTGATTACATTCTCCAGCACGTAAACCTCTGGCGGAGTTCAAAGCGATGTTATTGTCTTCCCATCGTGCGTTCAATCTTCCCATCGTGGTTGTGATCTTTCATAATTCCGATAACGTTGCACCTAGTTATTTGTAAGAGATGAGTATTATTATTATACATAGATATCTTGTTGGCAGTGTGTGTGTGTGTGTGTGTGTGCGTGTGCGCGCGCGTGTGCGAAATTGCGTGCGTGCGTGTATCTTACGCCAGCAACTGATGTCATGATTACAACCAGAGGGGAGTCGTTTCGAGTATGATTTAAATCGCATGAGCCGGAGAAAGGCTATATTTACCATTATTGTAATCGATAGAACATAAATTTATTATTTAAATAGTTGAGAATAAATATTTCCCACAAACGTTTTACTAAAAAGTTTAGTAAAATTAATAATCAATACCTTTTTAAATTGTGCTTTTGTTTCGAATGTGTAGTAGTGGCTCTGAGGATTTTTTCACGGTGTTTTTTACCGAAGGGATTTTGACTACAAACATTGTCCATGGGTCAAGACAAGAAATTTCACTTATTGGTACCATCTGGGGGGGGGGACAAGATCTAGTTATGATTTTTGAAATGGTCCATGTCTGTGAATACGTTTTGACATGATAACCATTGCTGAGTGATAGCTTATTGGCTTGTCACCTAGAACCAGATTTGTGGTAACAATGTATAGGTTTTAAAGATGGCGGTCGTCAATACACATGTCACCGTGTGTTAGCAACTATGTTAAACAGAGCAGTTTTTGTACGTTTTTGCATAGCGTTGTGGGCAGCGATTTCAAAAATGTTAAATTTAACCTTTAGTGACATTGACGTATTAGCAATTTTTTGAAGATGGTGCCCGTCACAAACTATTATTCCCGTTTCTTAAGAACGACGTGACATAGTTAACGTCCAAATATAGTTTTTTAAGTACGGCGATTTTAAATGTATTTGTTTTTGATCTTCGCCAACATTCATATATCCACCATTTTTCACGATGGCGCCCGTCAACTTATCTTGAGCTCAGAATGATAGGCTCATCAGTTTTAATCATTGTCATCGCCATCTTCATCATCAGAGTCACTGTTCTTTTTTTTTTTGATTGCTGCATGTCTGTAGCTTGCAACATGTTGGTGCATGCATGCCAGTCCATTGACAAGGCATGTGCAGCATGGCAGTTTGCAGGAACGCAAGCACTTGCATTATATCAGTTCCAAAACTGCATCTGGGGCTGGAGGAGTTCGCACCCACTCGATCACTAGATGGCCATCCTCATCTGTCATCTAGCCACACTCCTTCGGGTCTGCCACAATTGGCTGAGGCTGAAGGCAGCGCTTCCAGATTGATACTTGATAGTTAGCATGAAATACATACACGTGGAGACAATCTCTGCATGGTGGAAACTGGCTGGACTCGACCTCTCCTCGTTTGGCACAGAAGAGTTGGTAATGCAGTTCATTGACTTTGCCAATGCTCGCAGTTGTCGCATACAGTTGGCAGGTAAACAGCTGTATTTTGTCTAACAGTTGTGAAGAGATTTCCCAGGACTGACCAAGTTGGCTGAAAGTCTTCTTGTATGTGCTGTTCGTTGTGATTAGTTTCAGGGCGTCCAGCTTTTCACGGCTTGTGAGGGCACTCACATTGTCACAGCCTGTGAAATCCAATTAGGGCGTCGCAGATGCTGTCTCCCAATGAACGTGCCAGTTTCCCAATGTAGATGAACCATGTGCGATTTTTTGTTCCACATTTCTGGTAGATGGAGCAGGGGTGTCTCTTTTTAAACCAAGGCAGAGTACCATGACATGTGTGTCCTCGGCTGTTATTATGACTGCCTTTGACCAGGCATTTGCAGTGTTTTATTTTACCGCTGTGCGTGATCCCCGGTTGCTCCTCTCAGCATTTTTTATTGACGTCTCCCGGTAAACGTCGAATACCACGTAAATCATGTGACTTTGTGAACCATCATGTAGGACGTGAGAGCCAAAACAGATTCTGCCAGCTGTGCAAACGTCTTGTTGTTGCTGTTCAGCTTCTGCACCAAACCCTTTCCATCAATGATACAATTTGGTGGATCAGGGATATCGTCTACTGGAGAAACGTGTTTCTCCAACTCTCTAGCGAGTGCCGTCTTGTTCGTATTCCGCAAAGACCCACCAGCATCTGCAAGTGCCCATGGTAGAGGGCCTAGTGGGTGAACCAGGACATCCTTCATGTGCAGCTGTCTACTCTGAGCAACAAGGATCACATGACCAACAAAATTATCTCCGTCTTCAGGACCACCTCTTTGGCTCTTCCTCTGGCTTTCTTTGCATTTACGTTGGAGAATGTCTTCAGGTTTTGTTTTGTCATCTTGTCGTGGAATTTCACTGTTGGTGGATCCTCTTCTAAGCGTGTCTTCTTGAACATCTGGTATGCTTCTTCGCCTACTTGATGAGCGACCAGAAGATCCTTGGCAACATCTGCTGGGGCCACAGTGCCAGTGGATAAGCTGACAAGTTCAGTCTCTTCATCGACATCTGCCTCATCTTTCTGGATGCCGGACCTTTGGAGATCTGGATGAGCCACCTTAGAAACGTCTAGATCAATCACGTTTCTCAGCTCTCTAAGGTACATGGTCCTGCACTCGGCTGGTAGATAATACTTGCTCACAGCTCCTGGCTTCAAACAGAATCCCTTTGTTCCACCCGGCGTTTGGGTGTCTGTGTTAACTGTTTCTTCAATAGTCTGGTCGACATGGATTCGTTGGATCATCTGAGCATAATAATAAGGGAGGCAGCGTGTCTAGTTATGCCTGTCATATGCGAAGCACCAGGGGATCATTGCACGAATAGATGCCAGGTGTAGCATCCAGTGTCCCTCTCTTGATGCTCGAAGCAGGCCTAGCAAAATCTCGACCATGTCCAGATAAGACAGCCAGACGTTTGCGAGGCTCCCATTTCCAACTCGCAGGAATTCAATGTAGACTTCGAAAAGATGCACGATCCGGGAATAATAAGCTTTCACGTACGCCATCTCATATGAATGTCGGCGAAGGTCAAACCAATAATATATTTGAAATCGCCGTACCTAAAAACTATATTTTGACGTTAGCTGTGTGACTAAGTTACATCGATCTTAAGATACGGGAATAATAGTTTGTAATGGGCGCCATCTTTCAATATGGCGAATATGAAGGTTAAATTTAACATCTTTGAAATCGTTGCCCACAACGCTGAGATATGGTGACATTTGTATTGACGACCGCCATCTTTTAAAATGGCTGATGTGAATGTCACAGAAGGTAAAATGTTAAATATTTGAAATTCTTGACCCATAAAACCTATATATTGACACCAAAAGTATAGTTATACGTGGTGCAGTTGTTACAATATGAGGAAATTGGATTTGGTGGTCATTTTTAAAGATGGCCGCCAAGCAAAGAAAGCTTCTCATTTGGAAAGGTTATCATATTTTTTGTGTACTTACAGTGGTGGAACAAATAATTTGCACAAATGAAGTTTTGTCCCCCCCCCCCAGGTGGTGCCGACATCTGGTCTGGCCCATAGACTAACATTTATGCACTCCTTTGACCTCAGTTCGCCGCACACAACGCACAACAAACAAATGTTTTAGATATGTGCCAAAGCATCAAAAACATCAACAAAATACACCACCGTTCTTACCAACCCGGCAAGGCGTCATTCCAGAAGGGGCGAATTTTGGATTTAGGCCTATCTTTTGAAATGCCACGATTAAATCATGTAGTCTGACACGACAAAGGTAATAAATGACCGAAACATTTAATACAATATGGGAGGTTTGTATAAAGAGATATTTGGAGGGATTGACAGAGGAGTGGGGAATGAGAACGAAGTATAGAGGGAATGGAGACGGGTGGCGAAGACACCAGTGCAAGAAATGTGGAGGTAGGGGGAGTGAAGAAAAAAACAGAAACGGAAGATCAATATCGAGGCCAGTCCAGGGGGATACAGGAAGCGAGTCTGGGGGGACACAAAACCTCCACTGGCGATCGAACCAAATGGTGTAGAACAGGTCTAGGGGGGACGCAAAATTACAAAGGTCTAGTGGGCACCTGCCCCCAGGCCCCCCTAGTCCCGTCTATGCAGCTTCACGGTACTTTTCAGCCGATCAAACTTAGCGTACTCAGTACTCACTAGTATCTTTATCTGCGTATATAAAATTACCGATTGCTATTGTGCTAGATGTAGACTTCTGAGCCGGAGCCTTTCGTTACATTTATTCACAACATGCAATGTGGTTTATATATTTTTTGTTTTGATTGTGTAAGTTTTTACTGTTGTCTTTGCATGGTTTCACCGCGCTCCGGGACATAAATGAAGAACCAAACACTTACTTCGGTTTCCTCAACCACTCCCTGTTTCACTTAATCCATATTCAGTCAATCAGTCACACATTTTTACATTAGACACTGGGTAGCATTCACATCTGCGCATGGGTGACATCATTTAGCGCTAGGGCCGGTGTGAAATCAACGTGTGCCGCCTGGACAACGTGACCGGAGGATCAAGTCACTGGCTATGACTGTTTCCTGCGAGTGTAGACGACTGCTGATACTGCTACACCATAATACAATCATACGCAGGTGGAGAGTAGCAGAGAGAAACAACGTAGGGGAAGGATAGTAACAACGGGGGAGGCGAGTAACAGCGGGGGAGGCGAGTAACAGCGGGCAGGGGAGTGACAGCAGGGGAGGAGAGTAACAGCGGGGGGAGAGTAACAGCGAGGAGGAGAGTAACAGCGGGGAGGAGAATACAAGCGTGGGAGGATAGTAATATAATGGGAGGAGAGTAACTTCAAGGAAGGAGAGTAACTGCGAGAAAGGAGAGTAACAGCGAGAAAGGAGAGTAACTGTGAGGAAGGAGAGTAGCTGTGAGGAAGGAGAGTAGCTGTGAGGAAGGAGAGTGACTGTGAGGAAGGAGAATAACTGTGAGGAAGGAGATTAACTACGAGGAAGGGGAGTAACAGCGAGAAAGAAGAGTAACTGTGAGGAAGGAGAGTAACTGTGAGGAAGGAGAGTAACTGCGACAAAGGAGAATAACTGTGAAGAAGGAGAGCAACTGTAAGGAAAGAGAGTAACTGTGAGGAAGGAGAGTAACTGTGAGGAAGGAGAGTAACTGTGAGGAAGGAGAGTAACTGCGAGAAAGGAGAACAACTGTGAAGAAGGAGAGTAGCTGTGAGGAAGGAGAGTAACTGTGAGGAAGGAGAGTAACTGTGAGGAAGGAGAGTAACTGCGAGGAAAGAGAGCAACTGCGAGAAACTAGAGTAACTGTGAGGAATGAGAGTAACTGTGAGGAAGGAGAGTAACTGTGAGGAAGGAGAGTAACTGTGAGGAAGGAGAGTAACTGTGAAGAAGGAGAGTAACCGTGAGGAAGGAGAGTAACTGTGAGGAAGGAGAGTAACTGTGAGGAAGGAGAGTAACTGTGAGGAAGGAGAGTAACTGTGAGGAAGGAGAGTAGCTGTGAGGAAGTAGAGTAGCTGTGAGGAAGGAGAGTAACTGCGAGGAAAGATAAAAAAGAAGGATAACTTTTTACTGTGAGGAAGGGAAATGACTGCGCGTGATGAGGGTAACTGCGAAAGACGACCGTTGAACGCACCAGCACGTTCATCTAATAATGTATGGTTCCGCAACATTAAATTGTTTGTAACCTCCTGTCATGCTCTACAGAAACACCAAATGAGCGTGTTGTTTTAATTACAAAGCGTCGTTTGATTAATGACCAAACTTTCAGATGACAAAAACATTGTGTCGACGGGTACTAACTGTTCCGATAAATAGCATGCCCGATGCTCAAGTAGGCCTATATAAAGATCCGCGCCTCGGATATCGATACGCACCCTTTAAATCTTGTCCATGTCTGCGCTGCAGTTGCTTCCGACGGCTTCCGTCTTAGTTCTTTAGGTACTCCGATCAGGTAATTCTGTCGGACAATTCGTTCCGACAGAATGCACCTCCGCAATGACCATCAAATTGAGATTCCGCCAGGAGCGAGCAGCTTTGACAAGCGATTGTACTAGCAGTGAATCATTGTGATAAGGACACGTGACACACCGTGGTTCTATCCCACCGGCGCGCTTCCACACGCTGCAGTCACGCCTGTGGAACGGGTCGATGATGTTTGTCGGCGATTGATAATCACAGTCAGACAACCGTCGATGAAGCAGGACCCGTCAAGGGAACGAACCATAGCAGTAGGCGCGAGCAAAGAACAAAGACCGAAGATTAATCGTTAGGCAGATCATAATTGAACGGCTCCTTGAAGCTCAAGCAACTGTGGTCATATCACGACTATCATGCCCAACACTTGGTCTTTAGCAACTGCCCCGTTGCTATCGAGAAAAACCGGTGGTACATTTCTGTGTCGACAATACAACGTGACATTGATGTCAATTGATAATATTGCTAAGATTGGCCAGCGCTCGCGTGTGTATTATATTTAAGCATACATACTTATTTATGTATAAACATAAGCACGACAGTTGTAAAAATTGCCAGTCTAAGGGAAAGAAAAGTCAATCAAATCATGTTACAGTTCAGCGGGTATTGTAGCAGAACAGTTTTGGGAATGACGTGATAGTAGGCCTATTATGGTATTTTTTAAAATTAAATTGGCTGCTGTCGTTTATTGATAAGTCCAGGGGCTGTCCGTGAGGCACTCGCGACTTTATCAAATAAAACACACGTCAACGTGGTCAGAAGAGGACACAAAGAATGGTCTCATAATATCGTAAGTTCAAAAGTCGGTACGATCTGTATTGTTTAGCATCGATTCACACACCCACCCACTTCCATCAATACGTGCGGAACGGTTTGAAACGATTATTCCAAACCACAGCAAATAGTTGCCTGATTCAACTGATGTGAATGCCAAGATGGGCTGCCTCATTTTGACATCCACAGTAGGGCAACGTGCTTCAATATATATTCCACTCGATAGGTGGCACAGCTGTAGCTATTTTATTTCCCGCGATACGTCGTGACGACTAAACCACCACTGACACATATGCAATGCTATACGACAGTTATGGACACTGTGCAAACTTATGCGACGACCCGTTATCTGACAAACACTCACAGTTTTCTATAACAAACTGTGACCTTTTTGACAGAAAACCGCCCCCACACAGAATCATCGGACGAACATTTGTTTTGATAAGGCTGTATCAGTTACGTCAGTCTCAACGCTAAATGCGATTTTATCAGGCAACCTATTGCTTAATTGGCCATTTAGTATGGCACTTAAACGTGTATTGTTTTTCTATGTAAGCTGCAAAGGCAAATTACACATCACACTCATGTTGTTTTGAGGAGTTCACAGCAGTGTGTATCGACACGTACAAATAGCATACGGCCGAGTAACGCCCCCAGATACAATCACACCTCTCCTAGCATCGTCCCTTAGAGGTTATTTTATATCTCACATGTCGCAGCTGCCTGTCCGCTGCTTCGAAAACTATGTCAGCGTAAGTCTCCAAAGGTTAGGCGTCACGTTTGTGGTTTTCATTTTAGGGGAATACGTTAGACGCCTATCAACATTTTCACGCACGCACGCACGCACGCACGCACGCACAGAAACACACACACAAACACATACACACATATGCACACGCGCACGCGCGCACGCACGCACGCACGCACACGCACACGCACACGCACACGCACACGCACACGCACACGCACACGCACACGCACACGCACACGCACACGCACACGCACACGCACACGCACACGCACACGCACACGCACACGCACACACACACACACACACGCACACACACACGACATGTGGCCATGGTTATTTCAGTGGTAAGTTCTGTAGTCACTTCAGTTCAGCTGACGTCTCGAGTGTGACTTGACCGCGCGGTCTCGTTTAGACAATTGCCCGAAGTGTGTAAATTCATCATGAGCTGCTGGATAAAGTAGGTCTTGACCTAACGACGCTCGCCTTGAGCATTATGCGACGGCAATGATTTCTTCCTCAGATGTGTTTCAAGGACGTCTTCAGTACAAGCGGTCTCGTTTCATGTGCAGTCCCATGTAATTGTCTGGTATTGCTTTATGTCTATTATTGTACTTTTGTATTTGCGCGTCAGCCAAAACTGATTCTCTCGGGGATATAGAATGCTAACACATTTGTCAAACAAACGGTCGAAGCCGCCTGCTGAAAAATCTCCGATAGGAAAGCATCAATATTGTTTTGGAAACTACTCGGCCACACGCGCTACTAAGCAACGTTCGTCGGTTTAACAACCAGAACTAACTGTTTCACATGGGCGTTCACCGGACACATCTATCTTACGACGGGCGTAAATAACTACATGTATCTCAGCGACTTATTGATCTTGTAGGGAGGTATATCAAGACATCTACACACCTATCTTGTAAACTCACCTCGCTGAAATGAACGCAACCCAAGGAAGAACTATGGACAGACATATTGGGGCGTATCTACTGCCCAGTAATGTACGCCACACGTACATAAGCCAATACATTGTTTGGACGAACCGAACCGAACCGAACCAAGGATATCGATCTAACTTAAGACGTATCGCCGGCACATCTACAGTGGAGCATCGCTATACGATACATGTTTGGATGCGATCATTCTCTGTGTGTGACTGATAGCTGTCTCGATTGGCAATGTCATAATTATACTGATCCTTGTAACGCATCAGGCGCCGTTATCTTGTGTACGCCAGATGGTGTTTCTCTGTCAATATCAGAGCCAGTATGAAGCTTGGCCGTCCAGTTTGGTCTGTCGATGGCAGCAGCAGTCTACGTTATCGGTCGGATGTATTTCAGATGTCGTTTGAGAATGTCTTTGTAGCGAAGGTGTTGCCTGCGTATTGTTCTCTTTCCACCCATTCCAAAAAAGACAGATTTGGGAAATATGTTGTCCACCCCACAGCCGCGTCCAGCCCAGAGTATTCGACGTTGGAGCAGACTGCTGACGTTTCTGAACGTTTTTCAACGGATATCAACACGGCCAGCCGTTGTATAACACGTAACACAGGGTACAATATATGTAGTATAGTTCACGTATTTACACACGGAAAGAGAATTGCTGTTATATTCTGTAATTATGCAACATCACGTGTATCAATATTGCGGCTAACAGCGACTGGGTGGTGATCGCGATATATAAAGTCTACACGTGATAGTTTGTTCGGAATGCGATATGGGATTTATTAGAGCGACGGGAAAACATCGCATGTGGCAAGGATAAGACGGCAACACGTCTGTGCGAACTATCAAACAACCTCTCACGTTGATTGCCCGTCGTGCTGGTCAGCTGAGCAATCGTCGAATTTGTATTTTTAGATTTAGAAATGTTGTGCAGATTAATTGTGCGCAGGTTTAGAAATAACAATCCATGAAACTAATCCCACTAACATCATTGACCATAGCAACACCACGCGAGATATATATATATATATATGTATGTGTGTGTGTGTGTGTGTGTGTGTGTGTGTGTGTGTGTGTGTGTGTGTGTGTGTGTGTGTGTGTGTGTGTGTGTGTGTGTGTGTGTGTGTGTGTGTGTGTGTGTGTGTGTGTTAGGTACTCCATTCACCAACAGACTAGCTGCATCAACAATAAAGTTTATATTTATAACAACGATCGGCCTCCCTCTTTCTAGTTGGAAGCCTATCTCTTTGTCTTTCCCCTCAATGGCCGCTCTTACAACACATTTAAGATATGGCGCAAGGCTGTTTCATTCCAATGCACATAACAGTCTTAGGCAGATGTCTCCATATTTAGGAATGGACACGATGTTGATAATGAACCACTCGTCAGGCTTGTCCCTATCAAAGTTAATGCAAAAGTCTAAAACAACGTCACCAGGATAACACCTCTGGACACTGTGCAAACTTATGCGACGACCCGTTATCTGACAAACACTCACAGTTTTCTATAACAAACTGTGACCTTTTTGACAGAAAACCGCCCCCACACAGAATCATCGGACGAACATTTGTTTTGATAAGGCTGTATCAGTTACGTCAGTCTCAACGCTAAATGCGATTTTATCAGGCAACCTATTGCTTAATTGGCCATTTAGTATGGCACTTAAACGTGTATTGTTTTTCTATGTAAGCTGCAAAGGCAAATTACACATCACACTCATGTTGTTTTGAGGAGTTCACAGCAGTGTGTATCGACACGTACAAATAGCATACGGCCGAGTAACGTCACCAGGATAACACCTCTGGAGGTATGTCGTCCTCACCGCAGCTTTCCCTTTTAACTAGGGAAGTTTTACGTCTCCCGTCTTTGCTATTGATCAAATGGGCCCGCCATGATAATAGTTTCTGTAATACAAATGTGATCCTTTCTTCGTCATCTGCATTATATGTATCAAAGAAGACTTTGTGAAGTGACTGTACCGGTTACCTTACTTATTTATACGCTGTTTGTATGTGTTCCCTTTTAGCTCTTCTTTCTTTGATATCATCTTTTGTGCGATCACTGAAGAGCATCCAGCTGGTCAGTTCCTCTTCTTCAATTATGTAACCGTTCATTCACAACAACACCTTCCAGTTACTGCATAGATGGGTAATTCCTGTCATTCACAACAACACCTTCCAGCTACTGCATGGGAGGGTAATTCCTGTCATTCACAACAACACCTTCCAGCTACTGCATGGATGGGTAATTCCTGTCATTCACAACAACACCTTCCAGCTACTGCAGGGATGGGTAATTCCTGTCATTTGCAGAAGAGTTTGCCCAAAGCGCTTTACACTTTACTCCCTGGCAGACCTGTTCAACCGAACACCATCTCGTCTTTTCTGGGAAACATTCCGCCACGCTGCAATTAACGTGCGAAGACTATATGTACAAATACATCCACCATTGTACATAGCCAGGTGCTCATCCATACAGCTGAGTGAACAGGAGCAACGTAGAGTGAAATAATTTGCCCAAGGTTCGACACTGCAGCACGTGATTCGAACCCGAGTTCTCTCGATTGAGACGCTCTAGTCACTGCGCCACTTTGTACACACAGTTGCAGGGGAATGTCTTCAAGACAATGCCTTCCAACTGCTAACTAGATAATTCCTGCATTATTACATTATATCTATCGCGCGTGCTTTAATGGCAGCTCGGAGCCCCCAAAATGTTGAATGCGTAAATGTAATCACAATCAAGATGCTAAACACATCCAAACTATTTAGGCTAAAGTGCACTATAGTGTCCGCAGGGAAGTTAGCATCCCAGTTGTAGATCAGAGTACACGGCCATACTCAATCTAATTGTGCACGAACATATGTCAACTCTCCAGTAATGGTCTACGCCGTATCAGGTGGGACCAATGTAAATATGTTATTATCTACTGGACGTCCCACACATGTAGGCCCGATTATTGACATTTGAAATATTTATCTTATGTCAAATGTCACCACCTTTTAAGTGCCTTTGAGATGATTAACAAATGTGTTTGTTTGATTTAGTCGGGTTAACGATGTACGTAGATTTGGATCCCGTGAGATTCGTTTGCCAAAGGCGAGTTTTTGCGTGAATGTCATATATATATAAGGTCTCTGTAACAGAAAATCGAGAGTGGCAGTTTTACCTTTTGATTTTAAAGAAGTGGCAGCCATAATGGCCGTCAAATCAAATATCTTAATAAATGTGTTACATAGAACCATTATTTTTGAGTCAAATTATAAGTTGTGTACATCATACGTTTCAAATATTTTACATTTGACCTTCTCCAACATTCAGATGCACCATTTTTAAAGATGGGGTCGTCGAAACCAATGACACCATATCTTAGCAATGACATCACACAAAACCATCATGTGTATGTCAATGTATAGGTTTGTGGTCAGCGTTTTCAGTGACACGTGACTTCGCCGACATTCAAATATGAGCCTTTTTTTAAGTTGACGCCCGTCAAACCCTATTATCCCTATAATGGGGCGGCATAACCAACACATCCAGAAGAATTGTGCATTTTGTGATAAAAGCACAACATTTGGCACACCTGTATACTCTTATACTATGAACAGATTTGGATATTGAGTCATCGCAGATTTGGCCTCTAGTGGCTATAGCAACCATTTTCCAAAATGGCCGCCAGCGGTCACTGTTATTTTACGTACCTACTCTCGTGGGGAAGACAGAGGATTGACAGTGGAGGTTAATTCACTTATAACAGTCCAAGAGTGGTTATGGAAGAACTAATCGTTTGATTGTTACCAAAACAAATAAGTCAACTTCGACTCATTGTCTAATTAAGCTGCTAGCATGACTTCATACAGCTGCTAGCATGACTTCATACAGCTGCTAGCATGACTTCATTCAGCTGCCTGATGAAGACTATTTGTGTATAGACCAGGCGAAGCAGGTCCTGAAAAACAAAACTGGGACCGAGGATAACACATCTTGTGACACATTTTATGCCAACCGCCAACCGCCAATCACAAGAAGCCTGATTCATCGGCCCCACCGCCCTACTTCCGCTGTTCCTGGACAGTGTTCACAGAGTGACCATGATCCTCATTGGATGTCTTGAAGAATACCGTGGCACAGCTGAATCCTAGGCAAATAACAGTGGAACTGGAACTAGAGGTGTTGGTCCTGGTCTACGTGCATTCTCTGCGGCAGGCATAATTCTCGATGTACTTTCGATGCCCTAACAGAATTGGCCCCTGCTTCCTTGCTTCAGATTACATTAACTATGCCAGTTGGGTCCCAGGTGGGTAACTATGCCTGGACTTGTTGTGGGACAGCTACAGTGTAGATTCACCGAAAGACAATGCAAGAGAAAAGCAGGGAAATTATTGCGAATATGTGTGGTGGCTTCAGCAGCCACACCGGGAAACGGACAGAATTTCACTAGTCTAGTCTATTGTAACGCTCTGCTCGGTGGACTGCACCAGACATCAATTAACAAGTTACAACGTGTACAGAACACCGCGGCACGGATTGTAACCAGAACATCACGCTACAGCCACATCACCCCAGTGTTGAAAAACCTGCACTGGTTACCTGTTATCTAGCGCGTGCAATTTAAAATCCTAATGCACACATATAAAGCACTACATGGACAGGCCCCATGATATATATCAGACATGCTGAATGTGTACCAACCAAGAAGAACGCTACGAATCATGGATTCAGTGACACTAGAAGTTCCAAGGGCTAGAACAGTTACTTACGACGACAGAAAATGTCAGTGTTCAGCAGCCAAGTTGTGGAATGCGCTACCGGCTCACATTCGTGAAACAAAAACACTGAACACTTTCAAGAAGCTGGTAAAAACATATTTGTTCCTGGCCCAATTTGGTGCTTAACTCTTTCTAGTCAGTTTTTATTACATTTTAAAATACCTGTCTTCTATGATATTTCATGTTTTTATCATCTTATCATGTTATGCTTTGTTTTTACTGTCTATAATTATTCTATTGACTGTGTACAGCGCTTTTGAGCAGGCTTTTATGTAAGAAAAGAGCGCTTTATAAGTTCGGTATAATAAATAGATAAATGAATAACAATACAGAACTGTGCACATTCCTGTCAGCTTTCCTCAAGTGGGTTGACATGGAGGAGAAACAGCTAGCCACCACTGTCAGATCTGGTCTCGCCCGCCCCATGCAGCCATAAAGAAGCTGACAGTCGCATGATGCTACATACAATCCATGCAGCTTAGCATGGCCACCACGATATATTGAACCGAGGTGTTGACACCGTGGTACTGCCCGTGTCAGTGACTGAGAGGTTTAAACCAGATGATGATCCATGGTAAAAATGTCGGAACTGGCAAGTGTTTCAGGTTCCTAACAGCCCATAAACTAGCAGCTGGCCTGGGACCGGAGAGGGCATGGGCGTTGCCAATATTCCACGCTTTAATTGGGTGTGATAGTGTGTACAGTTACGCACAGCGTCAAGAAGACTGTTTGGGCAATCTGGACCATGCTACTAGAACTATTAACATACTGCTGAAACTATCATCAACACCAAGTGACATACCAGAAGATGCAAATACAAAAACAATAATGCAATAACAAAAGGTTCGTTATCCTATTATCCTATTATCCTATTATCCTGTGGTATGACAGAACCAGCACATCCACGGGCATTGAAAAAGCATGAAAGGAACTTTTCGCAAAGAAGAACGATATGCAACTGATCCCACCAACCAAGGCAGCTCTGGAGTAGCATGCCAAGAGG
Source organism: Escarpia spicata (assembly GCA_963995525.1). Lineage (NCBI taxonomy): Eukaryota > Metazoa > Annelida > Polychaeta > Sabellida > Siboglinidae > Escarpia > Escarpia spicata. The sequence continues at coordinate 28,616,989 of OZ023212.1, forward strand.
GCGGCCTACGATGGAGGGACCAGAGCTACTTCCACAACCAGCTGCGGCTGGCTCAAGAATGAGAACGGCATGTACGAGCCGCACTGGACAAGACTATCCAAGGCAGCCCACACCTGGTGTGAGATAATCTCATGCAAGTTCAAGAAGGGTTGTTTGAAGCGTTTCTAGTGCAAAAAGCTGCACTTAAATCACAGCTCGATGTATATGTGTGTGCGTGCGTGCGTGCGTGCGTATGAGCGTGCATAACGGTGCACACAAAATTTAATTCATGACCACTGAAGGGAACTATGACAAAAACCCTGGTGACACAGGAGCAGAAGAGAACATTATGTGACACCTGATATGAACTCTTCTATTCGCCATGCTCATTTTCAACATGTATTGGTGTTAAGTATTTTTATGTTTGTTAAATGGTCCTTTCAATTTCAACCGTGTTCTTGAATAATTTGTAGTTTTTGTGACTTTAGTTTCAAACATATTCGTTTTACATTGTCATAATGGTATTAGGCCTAAATAAGGTCGGTGTTCAGCTGTACAGGTGTTACTGCTATTAGTACTACTATCACCACCACAGCTACTAATACAGGTGTTACTGCTATTAGTACTATTATCACCACCACAGCTACTAATACAGGTGTTACTGCTATTAGTACTACTATCACCACCACAGCTAATACTACAGGTGTTACTGCTATTAGTACTACTGCCACCACCACAGCTAATACTACATGTGTTACTGCTATTAGTACTACTGCCACCACCACTGCTACTACTACATGTGTTACTGCTATTAGTACTACTACCACCACCACAGCTAATACTACAGGTGTTACTGCTATTAGTACTACTATCACCACCACAGCTAAAACTACAGGTGTTACTGCTATTAGTACTACTATCACAACCACAGCTAATACTACAGGTGTTACTGCTATTAGTACTACTGCCACCACCACTGCTACTACTACAGGTGTTACTGCTATTAGTACTACTATCACCACCACAGCTAATACTACAGGTGTTACTGCTATTAGTACTACTATCACCATCACAGCTAATACTACAGGTGTTACTGCTATTAGTACTACTACCACCACCACTGCTACTACTACAGGTGTTACTGCTATTAGTACTACTATCACCACCACAGCTAATACTACAGGTGTTACTGCTATTAGTACTACTGCCACCACCACTGCTACTACTACAGGTGTTACTGCTATTAGTACTACTATCACCAACACAGCTAATACTACAGGTGTTACTGCTATTAGTACTACTACCACCACCACTGCTACTACTACATGTGTTAATGCTATTAGTACTACTACCACCACCACCACAGCTAATACTACAGGTGTTACTGCTATTAGTACTACTGCCACCACCACTGCTACTACTACAGGTGTTACTGCTATTAGTACTACTATCACCACCACAGCTAATACTACAGGTGTTACTGCTATTAGTACTACTGCCACCACCACTGCTACTACTACAGGTGTTACTGCTATTAGTACTACTACCACCACCACCACAGCTAATACTACAGGTGTTACTGCTATTAGTACTACTATCACCACCACTGCTACTACTACAGGTGTTACTGCTATTAGTACTACTATCACCACCACAGCTAATACTACAGGTGTTACTGCTATTAGTACTACTACCACCACCACTGCTACTACTACATGTGTTAATGCTATTAGTACTACTACCACCACCACCACAGCTAATACTACAGGTGTTACTGCTATTAGTACTACTGCCACCACCACTGCTACTACTACAGGTGTTACTGCTATTAGTACTACTATCACCACCACAGCTAATACTACAGGTGTTACTGCTATTAGTACTACTATCACCACCACAGCTAATACTACAGGTGTTACTGCTATTAGTACTACTACCACCACCACCACAGCTAATACTACAGGTGTTACTGCTATTAGTACTACTATCACCACCACTGCTACTACTACAGGTGTTACTGCTATTAGTACTACTATCACCACCACAGCTAACACCACAGGTGTTACTGCTATTAGTACTACTACAACCACCACAGCTACTACTACATGAGTTACTGCTATTAGTATTACTATCACCACCACTGCTACTACTACATGTGTTACTGCTATTAGTACTACTACCACCACCACAGCTACTACTACAGGTGTTACTGCTATTAGTTCTACTACCACCACTACTGCTACTACTACAGGTGTTACTGCTTTTAGTACTACTACCACCACCACTGCTATTACTACAGGTGTTACTGCTATTAGTACTACCACCACCACCACTGCTACTACTACATGTGTTACTGCTATTAGTACTACCACCACCATAACTGCTACTACTACAGGTGTTACTGCTTTTAGTACTACTACCACCACCACTGCTATTACTACAGGTGTTACTGCTATTATTACTACCACCACCACCACTGCTACTACTACATGTGTTACTGCTATTAGTACTACCACCACCATCACTGCTACTACTACAGGTGTTACTGCTATTAGTACTACCCCCACCACCACTGCTACTACTACAGGTGTTACTGCTATTAGTACTACCCCCACCACCACTGCTACTACTACAGGTGTTACTGTTATTAGTACTACCACCACCACCCCTGCTGCTACTACAGGTGTTACTACTATTAGTACTACCACCACCACCACTGCTAATATTACAGGTGTTACTACTATTAGTACTACCCCCACCACCACTGCTACTACTACAGGTGTTACTGTTATTAGTACTACCACCACCACCACTGCTACTACTACATATGTTACTGCTATTAGTACTACCACCACCACCACTGCTACTACTACAGATGTTACTGCTATTAGTACTACCACCACCACCACTGCTACTACTACAGATGTTACTGCTATTAGTACTACCACCACCACCACTGCTACTACTACAGGTGTTACTACTATTAGTACTACCCCCACCACCACTGCTACTACTACAGGTGTTATTACTATTAATACTACCCCCACCACCACTGCTGCTTCTACAGGTGTTACCGCTATTAGTACTACCCCCACCACCACTGCTACTACTACAGGTGTTACTGCTATTAGTACTACCCCCACCACCACTGCTACTACTACATATGTTACTGCTATTAGTACTACCCCCACCACCACTGCTACTCCTACAGATGTTACTGCTATTAGTACTACCACCACCACCACTGCTACTACTACAGGTGTTACTGCTATTAGTACTACCCCCACCACCACTGCTACTACTACAGGTGTTACTACTATTAGTACTACCCCCACCACCACTGCTACTACTACAGGTGTTACTGTTATTAGTACTACCACCACCACCACTGCTGCTACTACAGATGTTACTACTATTAGTACTACCCCCACCATCACTGCTACTACTACAGGTGTTACTGCTATTAGTACTACTACCACCACCACAGCTAATACTACAGGTGTTACTGCTATTAGTACTACTATCACCACCACTGCTACTACTACAGGTGTTACTGCTATTAGTACTACCCCCACCACCACTGCTACTACTACAGGTGTTACTGCTATTAGTACTACCACCACCACCACTGCTACTACTACAGGTGTTACTACTATTAGTACTACCCCCACCACCACTGCTACTACTACAGGTGTTACTACTATTAATACTACCCCCACCACCACTGCTGCTACTACAGGTGTTACCGCTATTAGTACTACCCCCACCACCACTGCTACTACTACAGGTGTTACTGCTATTAGTACTACCCCCACCACCACTGCTAATACTACAGATGTTACTGCTATTAGTACTACCACCACCACCACTGCTACTACTACAGGTGTTACTACTATTAGTACTACCCCCACCACCACTGCTACTACTACAGATGTTACTGCTATTAGTACTACCACCACCACCACTGCTACTACTACAGATGTTACTGCTATTAGTACTACCCCCACCACCACTGCTACTACTACATATGTTACTGCTATTAGTACTACCCCCACCACCACTGCTACTACTACAGATGTTACTGCTATTAGTACTACCACCACCACCACTGCTACTACTACAGGTGTTACTGCTATTAGTACTACCCCCACCACCACTGCTACTACTACATATGTTACTGGTATTAGTACTACCCCCACCACCACTGCTACTACTACAGATGTTACTGCTATTAGTACTACCACCACCACCACTGCTACTACTACAGGTGTTACTGCTATTAGTACTACCCCCACCACCACTGCTACTACTACAGGTGTTACTGCTATTAGTACTATTACCACCACCACTGCTACTACTGCAGGTGTTACTACTCTTAGTACTACTACCACCTCCACTGGTACTACTACAGGTGTTACTACTATTAGTACTATTACCACCACCACTGCTACTACTACAGGTGTTACTGCTATTAGTACTATTACCACCACCACTGCTACTACTACAGGTGTTACTACTCTTAGTACTACTACCACCTCCACTGGTACTACTACAGGTGTTACTGCTATTAGTACTATTACCACCACCACTGCTACTACTACAGGTGTTACTACTCTTAGTACTACTACCACCTCCACTGGTAATACTACAGGTGTTACTGCTATTAGTACTATTACCATCACCACTGCTACTACTACAGGTGTTACTGCTATTAGTACTACCACCACCATCACTGCTACTACTACAGGTGTTACTACTATTAGTACTACTACCACCACCACTGCTACTACTACAGGTGTTACTACTATTAGTACTACTACCACCACAACTGCTACTACTACAGGTGTTACTATTATTAGTACTATTACCACCACCACTGCTACTATTACAGGTGTTACTACTATTAGTACTATTACCACCACCACTGCTACTACTATTACTACTAATACTACCAGTAGTAGTACTAGTATGTGCCAAGCCAAGTTGACATTTGTTTTGGTAAAAATCAAAGAATTAGCTCTTCCGTAATCACTATTGGACTTACGTAAGTGAATTAACCTCCACTGTCAACTTGCTGTCCTCCCCAATAGAGCAGGTATGTATAATAACAGTGACCACTGGCGGCCAATTTGGAAAATGGCTGCTACAGCCGCCAGAGGCCAACTATGTGATGGCTCAATATCCAAATCTGATCATAATGTAAGCGTCTACCTGTGTGCCAAATTTGGTGCGTTTATCACAAATTGCAAAACAGTTTTTCCCATTTTTGAAAGATTACATCTTGTAGTGTCTCTTCCGAAACTGGTGGACTTGAACCCCAATCAACAGCGCGTTGTGACCGGTCGCGCAGCTACCGCCCTCGCATCTCCACACCAATCATTAGACCTATTAATTACAAGTACATAGGTCTAAACATGGACTGTTGGTCTTAACATGTGTTATTACTTAGACGTGTACTCTCATTTTACCTGCGAATTACGGATCAACATAGATATAGATTTCTTAAAAACAAAACACTACGTAAGATTGCCACTATCGATTTTCTGTTGACCGAACGCTTATAGATGACTTTCGTGGAAAAAGCTTTCTAATAAGCGGGATGACACGGTACACCATACTAATTGTTTGTTTCAGGTAATTCACGGTGAATTTGCTTACATGTTAATTACTAATGTTTAGCATTCACCTAAATGCAAAAAATAGCTAAGCACATGAGCTTTGAGTTCGGATTATAAAAACAACTTGCACTATTTTCCGGAGAAGTCGAGAAGCTGTTCGAATAAACAGGTCCGAGAAGGGGTGAAGAGTAAATAAATAGATCCCTAAGAGGGTGAAGTGTAGATAAACAGGTCCGCCAGGGGGTGAAGTGTAAATAAACATGTCCGCCGGGGGTGAAGTGTAAATAAACAGGTCCGCCTGGGAGTGAAATGTAAATAAACAGGTCCGTCAGGGGGTGAAGTGTAAATAAACAGGTCCGCCAGGGGGTGAAGTGTAAATTTAAGGACTGGACAACGCACTAAAAAAAACATACCTTTGCCTTCTACACCCGGATTTTGACCTTGGTTTTGTTGACCATGGATTTCGTTAGTCGATGATTTGCGCCATATTTTGGCCACTCTATTGCTAAATGATCTTGATGTGCAAATGACCGAAATACTGGTCCAGCATTGTCTACTAGCCGGCGACACCCAAGTGTATTATGGGTCGAATTTGTGCGTTATTCTATTGCAAAGAGCAAATAACCTTGTCTTCGATTTCGTTCTTATAGACACATACATGGTCTTGATTGTTCTGAAATTCTCAACGATGACGGAGTTAAACAACAATGATTTAAATTGTCCACCCCTGAGATTCTATAACTGGTAGGCATCATCAGCTTATCGATAGCTGTGGCTATATCACATGATCTGACAGTTAGTGTAATAAAATGCCCGATTTATTATATTATACTTTTATTGACTACAGTACAGGAAACTATAAAATAACACATACACCTTATCATCTTGGATTTACATTTCGCCTCTGTCGGACCATTTAATATGTTAGGGTTCATCTCAGAACATCGATGTCCGATATCAGTCGAAATTACTTTCATTTAGCCTCAGCCCCACCCCTCCCCTCAGATGACAATTTGCATACACTGATAAGATGATATAAATATATTAACAGTATCGTTCCGAAGCGTAAAATATCGATGTCCGACGCCAGACGAAAACTGCCTCTGATATCGGACATCGACGTTCTGAGATGATCCCTAACATGTTAAATGGTCCGATAGAGGCGAAATATAAATCCAAGATGATATGATGCACGTGCTATTTTATATTTTCCTGAACTGTAGTCACTAAAGATATAACATAATAAAACATGTAGTGCACTCGTCCAGCCTCTCGTCGCGATAAACGTTCGTTTGTTTTCTGATTATCTTCTCAACTGAAACAGTTTCCCGTCGTTCGCAAACATCTCTTTCCATCTGTTCATCGCGGGAGAAAACTTGACGTAACAACGAATCAGATGAATAATTGCCCGGAGAGAGTGTCAAAGTAATCTTGTCAGTATTATAGTGGCTACTACAATAACCGTTATGGCGAACTAGGCACATCCATTACAACATAAAATATTTATTCTTGTAACATTTTTCAGCTTTACCGATTGCTATTTGTTCCGCTGAATGATTGCACTTAGCAACTTATAGTTGTGGACTGGTGATTTTGTTTTAGATTTTCGGGACCAACTTGTTTTAAACCGCAAGACAAAACAATTTTATGTGGATCGTTTCCACCGCGAGAGCTGCTGGTACGACGACTATGTCTCTAGATTGGAAGGTTGAACAGTGAGTGACATAGATACACAGACATTGTCGACGACTCGACACTGATCGTACCAACGTGTTTGATGCAGCTTCGGGACACCACTCAGTGTTGGCGGACCTGGGGATGCCGGAATCCGACCGGCGACACGAGAGGACGCTTCAGTCACTCCCTGACACACTGCCAGGGAACGATTCCCACTGTGAGCGACATCGTCGCAAAAAAAACAGAAATTTTGTTATATTTGTTATATTATAAATAATATAACACTGGATAATCGGGAACGCCGAAGTCCCGTTGGCAATAAAGACTATCACTATTATGAATAATCGGCTCCTCAATCCTATTAGTAAGTCGTATATGGGTTGCGTCGAGCTGCCTTACATTTACGTAATGACGGCTGCAGTAATCCCTCAGCCCTCTTGGCTAATCGGATAATAAGAGGCCAGGGTACAATAGGCCCCTAATCCTCCGAGTATTTCATATTGCAAAATTGTAATGCGCAATTTTGAATGTTGCGTCGGATTTGCAATAATTTAAAATGTGTTTATGCAATCGTTTACAAATAATTAGACACTGATTTAGCAGCAATTGTATATTTTTTGCTTATGAATGCTCCGTTGTCGTAGCAACAAAGTAACAACAACAACAACAGCAACAACAGCAACAACAGCAACAACAGCAACAACAGCAGCAACAGCAACAACAGCAACAACAGCAGCAACAGCAGCAACAACAGCAACAACAACAACAACAACAAATATTGTGTAATAATCTAATATACATCAACAACATATGTGTACATGTGTCGCACGGCTTACTTGTGTAAAACAATCGTCATTACCATCTGTTTTACAGCTTACACCACACATAGGAAGGTGATAGGCAGTCTAGGACGGAATGATGTTACAAAGGTCAGTCTAGGATGGAATGATGTTACAAAGGTCAGTCTAGGACGGAATGATGTTACAAAGGTCAGTCTAGGACGAAATGATGTTACAAAGGTCAGTCTAGGACGAAATGATGTTACAAAGGTCAGTCTAGGACGGAATGATGTTACAAAGGTCAGTCTAGGACGAAATGATGTTACAAAGGTCAGACTAGGACGGAATGATGTTACAAAGGTCAGTCTAGGACGGAATGATGTTACAAGGGTCAGTCTAGGACGGAATGATGTTACAAAGGACAGTCTAGGACGGAATGATGTTGCAAGGGTCAGTCTAGGACGAAATGATGTTACAAAGGACAGTCTAGGACGGAATGATGTTACAAGGGTCAGTCTAGGACGAAATGATGTTACAAAGGTCAGTCTAGGACGAAATGATGTTACAAAGGTCAGTCTAGGACGAAATGATGTTACAAAGGTCAGTCTATGACGAAATGATGTTACAAAGGTCAGTCTAGGACGGAATGATGTTACAAAGGTCAGTCTAGGACGGAATGATGTTACAAGGGTCAGTCTAGGACGAAATGATGTTACAAAGGTCAGTCTAGGACGGAATGATGTTACAAAGGTCAACCTATGTGCACCATAATAATTAATATTAAATAAAACCTATTTACACATAGCTGCACAAATCAATGCACGCACGGCGGCACAAGGACTTCGAGAAAGATACCGTCCGAATGCTTATGACTGTTCAACTCGTCATCGTGACGCAACTTCAAAAGGTGACACTATCAGAACCATGTCGTCCCGCTTGAATGAAAACAAATTCCATTCGTAGAAACTCACTGGACTCGGCAGATGGACGACATTAAACATGGTGTTATTGCTTGAACCCTGGTATTTGTTCCGCGTGCTATATAGCATTCTCCTGCTCGGCGGACGGCTGAACCCTGGCCGCCGTCGGCGCCACGACTCATTGCATGGCGCTCGGTTGAGGCACAATCGAATTTCTGCGGATTATTGAACATGTCTCAGCGTGTGAAGGTCAAAGTATCGCTTACAGTGGCATATGTCACTGGCAAATGATGTTGACATGATTAAGACGAGGAGGCGAGACGGACAAAGAACAGAAGACGGCATTTAGACATGCGGACGGGTGTGCACAAAATCTTCTCTCTGTGTAGTCAATTCTTTCGATGTGACCTCAAGTGTAGATTACGTCCTTGTTATTACCCTAGCTGACAACGCCCATCTACATATTAATACGCTAACTTTGGGGGTAGAATGATAATATCTCCTCCCCGGCAGTTAGGTTCACTTGCCGTTATGTTAAAAAAACACAAAAAAGTTATTTATTTACGAATTACGCGTTTGCTTTACGACCTATCGAAAAAAAGATGGAAATAGTGAATTTAGTGGTGAGCCGCCCTCAAGAGGGCGCCACTTTTGTGTTACGTTCGAGTTACCAGAAAATAGGTATATGATGATGATGCATTTTTAACTGGTGACTTTCAGGTCGACTTCCAACTATTCAAGCGTTTAACTCTGATATTAAAACCGATGCAAAATCTAATGCGCATCCTAGTGTGTTAACGTGTTTGACACACTTATGTCACTCACTGTTCAACCTTCCAATCTAGAGAAGTAGTCGTCGTACCAGCAGCTCTCGCGGCGGAAACTATCCACATAAAATTGTTTTTACTTTGCGGTTTAAAACAAGTTGGTCCCGAAAATCTATTTAAAAAAACACCAGTCCACAGCTATAAGTTGCTAAGTGCAATCATTCAGCGGAACAAATATCAATCGGTAAATCTGAAAAATTTTATAAGAATAAATATTTTATGTTGTAATGGATGTGCCTAGTTCGCCATAACAGTTATTGATAGTGCCCCGCCTACTCCTATACAAAATGGTATTTTGACTGAATAGTTACCTAGGCTAGACAGTCTGGGTGTACTGACCCGAGTGCTAGTTCCAGAGAAATATTTCTGATATTGTTCACACTATAGTAGCCAATATAATACTGACAAGATTACTTTGACAGGATTTAGTAAACATGTATACTATCCCAGTTTAGCTGTGAACAGCTGTAAAGGGATTGCTATATCAAGCATCAAGCATCAAGCACACTCGTTTATTTTGTTTGCTTTGATTAGTGGAACAGTTGTAATCAGGGTTACATTAAGATTTTGCCAAGGGTACAAGTTTAGGCGTATTTGACGGTGGCAGTTTATGTCTGCAAAATTTACCTTTTTAACTGATTTAATGAAAGCTAAATATATAATACTAAACCTTTGCGTGGAACGTTGTAAGCAAACTAACTAGCAACTTCCGGTCGAGCTAGTTTTGTGCATGTTCGAAACATATTTTTATAGCTTATAACTTGGTTTTCGTAGTGATTATGTAAACCAGCTGATGGCTGTATAGCACCAACATAATGACAAATTATTGAGCCAGAAGCGATTGTCTCCATCGATTTGTGTCGTGCGGTTAAACCTGTTGGTTTTCCGCACCACCAACGGGCGGTAATTAGTCGAAATGTCTGGCGACTCGAATTTTCTTCAGGCAAAAGGTAAAACTTTGATTATAGGGCTTTGATGTAGACCGCCATGGACAGGCCTAATAATGATGATGACTGAGGCGGTGCTCTGCGGGGACATTGACATTTACTCTGTAAGACATTTGCCGAAAGGACACCGGGCCATTAGGCCTATAATCATAAACAACCACGTATAACGCACCGTGGATGGACATTTAGGTTTAAAGTAAATGAACGGAACAAAAATGAATAATACAAATAATCATTGTTGTACATGTCTAAAGTACATTATAATAGTTGGTGAAAAG
>OZ023212.1:28628213-28650045 GCA_963995525.1 Escarpia spicata
ATATGTACGGAAACGCGTACGGAAACGCAAGCGGAATGGGAATACCTCTGTAGTGACGTCACTACTAGGAATTTCTTATCCGATTCGTGTGCGGATACGATTCGAATCGCTACACGGAGCGATTCAATTTGCCGCAGCCGCATCCGCACGACAAAACTCATCCGCTTATGTATGTTTGGAACTACTTATGTTAATTTTCACCTGGCGCTAAATTAATTGTTTTGCCGCATGCCGCATCCGCTTGCCGTATCCGTACATATTGAAACCTAGCTTTATACGTCACGTAAACGGGTCCATAACCAGGTGTAGGGCTTACTACTCTATACGGCTGAATGAACTAAGACAACATGACGATGCTGCCAAACATCGAAACTGCTGCAAGAGAATTCGAAACTTGGTATTCTCGATATTCTAACAAGAATGCTGTCTGTCTGAGAAACGTTATATTGCAATGCGAAAACGTTGATCGCTTGACTTCATAACGATCTGTCATATACAATATACAGAGAAGACTGTACGTGTTGCAGCGTTCGAAATTGCACTTGTCCGTTTGTCCGGGACAAGTGATTTTTGGCCCGGACAAGTAAAATGACTCTACATGGTTATCCGGTGGACAAGTGAAAATTTACAGTAAATAGTGACGCGTGCAACATTGCAAACTTTTTATTTGAGGAAATTAAAACGTAAATGAAGTTCGCTAGCAATCGCGCGCGTTCCAATTGTGGTAGTGTGTCGGCGTCTTCATACCCGTAGGACAGACTCCGCATAAGCCATCGTTGATCGCACAATCATAAATCGTTCAGTTTGGCCGACGTACAACTTGCTTCCACTTATGGATCATATTTGATGAACTTTGGAAATGGCAGACGTTGTATCGCTACCCGTTATTTGAATAATTATATAGTTTTAACCATTATTACGCCTAACCCATACGGACTCGGCAGTCTTCCAAGTAATCGATCTGGTGAAAATTTTCGAAATTTGTAACTGGCTCTCCGGTAAATCTATGGTGCTGGTTGATAGACGGAATATTAATAAAATTTTAGAAGTGTTGTTGTATCTATGTAACATTCATTTTAATCATAAATTGCGAGTTTTCGAAACCGAATTATGCAAGACGCGCGGCCGGGGACGGGGCGCCAACCGCCTTTGACATATCAGCTTCCGCCAACTACGACGGTCTGTGCGCGGCAGCAACGTTACGACGTAACTAAATATATAAATTATATTCCGCCTAGTAAATGTAATTTGGGCACCGTTAAAACTGTTTTATCATCATTGAAATGGTAATATAACATTTAAAAAAATATGCGTTTGTTTGCTGATGATAAATTTAATATTATCTTCGTTTGTAAAATACAGAACTTTTTAATATTGAAATATTATCAGATTATATAGTTTATTATAATTTTTGTGACAATATTTCCTGGCTTTGCAGTGGTTGTGTTCCTGGTTGAGCGGCATCTTCAATAACAAACTGATGCCAACATTTACAGCAGTGTTATTGGTTATTTATATATATACCATAATAATTAAACATAAACAGTTTTTTGCAACATTATAAAACAAATAACAATGAAAACAATGGTCTCATTACTATCATTGTAATAATTATTTGTTATTAATAAAAGCGTTCATATCAGCATCACTAATTATTATATATTCTGGCTTATTTCTATCGCTGTGTTGTATACTGCATGTGTTTGCGTGCGTGCGCTTGTTCGCACGTGCGTATGCATGTGTGTGCGTGTGTATACGAGTGTGTGTGAGTGTGTTTGTGCGTGCATGCATGCGTGCGTGCGTTTGTGCGTATGTGCCAGTGTCTGTACGGGCGTGCGTAAATACTGCTGACGTTTGATGAACATTCACATTATTTCACAGATTCATATACAGTGGCAACTTACTTTTGTCAAAACTGCGTTCTTTCGTTGATTACACGTCCAGTGTGCGGGGCGTCAGCATCTGTAACATTACACGTCCAGCGTCCAGGGCCTCAACACTTCTGTCGTAGGCCTCCTAGGTAAGAGCATCGGTCCTTGACCTCGGACATAGCCGTGCGTTTTCTACGGACAAAGATATATGTTTTAACAATGCACGTATAGAAGAAAAAAACATAATATAACATATTTGGTTTTAGACTCGTTTCACAAACATATATTCCTGACCTAGTCCACGATTTATATGTCATTTATTCCACTCGGATTGATTCAATCAATGCTACATTATGAATGAGATTACGACAGCCTTGTATAACATAACATTATGTTCAAAGTATTTATGAAATGTCTTACATACACTACTTTAATTATACTTAAGTTGACAGCCGATTGAAAGAACCCTCCTCCCTGAGCTTCGCTGATATCTTGACGAGTTGTTTAGTTGTGCCGACTGTCAATGTTGAATGCCCGCCAGGATAAATGTGGAATCATTACTAAGACATAAAGTGTAATCGGCCAGGAATGTGCCCCGGCGACGGCGAGATTAATCAGCCTACATATCGGCACGTGTTGTTAGCACAGGAACGAGCTGCTTTTCGGGCGCATTATCTCGTCCAACATCCATTTGGATGTTGTTGTCAATTAGGAAAAAGTGTAGGCCTATAGCAATTTATTATTGTAAAATATCTTATTGTTTTATACAGCGTTTATCTTATTTTTAACACCAATCTAACCGTGGAATGCTTCACTCCTGAATACCAATTGATCAATCAATACCCGCCAATTTAGTGTATGTAGGAAACAAACAGCCATACCGACTCAATGCACAAAATATGTGTTCTCGCAATTTCAGGAACCTATTTATACAGCTGAGTGAACCGGAGTAACGTCAAGTGAACTAGGCTCTCAAGAGAAGCAACATGGTTCGAAGCCTCGTCCTCTCGTATGGCATTCCAGCGCTCTCATAATTTCTACACGATGTCTGCGTGTCGTTGGATTCCACGCATACAACACGACATTCAGCGCGCGTCTCAATCTAGTTCGGGAACAACACCACTGCTAACGGCTATACCCTCGTCTCCGGCGAGACCCTTGAGTTGCGAACCATTCCCTCCAAGCCGCGAGCAATCCCCATGTTCTGTACATAGAACCATCACGCTAAAGAAACATGAATACCACATGGCGACGTGCCATGAATATCTCACCATCAATTGACTTAGATTTAATATTGCCACAAAATGAATGTTAGACATGGCAAACGTGTTTGGAACTTGCTAGGATGATGCATGTGCCATATCACAATTGCCGCTATGCAACAAATGTAGTCTGGCAGTTAGAGATAACCGCACTGTCAATCAAGCAGTCAAGAGGATCGGGGCTCGAATCCACCTCCAGCCGTTTCGAAACATGGGCACTATAGTTTACTCTACTTTGTCTGTGCCTGTCGGAAGGGACATTAATGTATGTCCATTCTGTTTGATGCTTATGTCGGGGGAAATAAAAACAATCCCATACAATGAAATGAACAAAAAACTGCTGTGGATTCACAAAGCCAAAGAAGTCGATCTAAAACAACGCATGCACCATCGCTGCATTAGCTGCTGCCGGAGCAGTTGCTCTGAGCACTGTGAACTTCCTATCGTCAAAGGCGGATACCGACGCTACATAAGAGATGCTGCCGGAACAGTTGCTCTAAGCACTATGAACTTCCTATCGTCAAAGGCGGATACCGACGCTACATAAGAGAACACATTATTATTGTGATATTGCAACGAAAACACAGTATAATCTTACTATTAAAGTCATCATCGGGACTGGACCAAAGTGACTTAAATGGCGGGGAGGCCGTCTTAGCAGGAGTAATTAACTCTACTGTATTCTTACTGAAATCAATTTGGACTGTCCTGAGATTACATTAACTGTGGCATGGCTGTGTTACCAAGACTACCATAAATGGAGGCTCTACAGTACTAGACGGTGTACGACAAGTAATTAGGATCGGACAGGATGTTGGTCCTACCAAAGGAACAAGTACGTGTATAATATGACGTATCTGCGGGCGTTAGCGCTAGCCAGGCGTACGGGCGCCTGTCCCGAAGGTTATGACTGGACTATTAGTGTTAATGAGCACAGATGACATGTTGTCAAAGGCCACATTCTTCGGTTGCAGGGAGGTGATATCGAGCAAGGTTCCGTGCTGTTATCGGCCTTCGCCTTTGCTCAGTGGTACGTAAAATCCTGTCAGCATGCTACAAAACACACCGGCTACAAAGACGGCGAGGCACTGCGTTCAGCTGGTGCACAATCAGACTGATTTAATTTTCGAATGTTTTATTCCCAATTACTAGGCTCCGAGTAGTAGTGTGCGGTGCCTGGTAAACAACGTGCGTGCCCGCCCATAACACGTGTATGTACGTGTACATGGGTGTCAAGGTTCGTGTATTCGTAGACATGTCTGATCGATTCGTTTCACTCACAGCACCGCACGTCATACAGCGCGCCAAACTGTCAAGACATGTTTTTTTTTTCGGGAATGACAATTTGCTGCTATCATTGTTTGGGCCGTCACGTACCCTGCCTACTTGCCTACTTGTTTGTTTCTCTACTTGTCTGTTTGTTTCTCAGGTAACCATTCTTCTACAGACGCAATTGTGCGTCGGTAAGTTTTATACAATTTCACCGCCAATTACATCGTTTTAAAGACCTTCAAACTAAATAAAACGTACATCATTGCTTTTGATATTTCCAACATAAAATGTGTCGTTTTAAAAACTCGAAAGGCATCCAGGGACAAGAGGTACACCACGGGAGCATCGTCTTAAACCTATCTGCAAAACGTTTTATATTTTTGTTTGATTTCGATTTCGATCCGTGATGCAAAGCGGTACATTACGCGTCACCTGTACTGCACGAACTCATCTTTATTAGCAAGTAGCAAGCATTTCCCAAATACATCAACGTCGACATTTCCATTCTTTTCCCTGACCGCTATAATAATCCTCCGATAAAATCCCATTTGTAACTTCCGTATCCAGTGTAAAATGGTGATGTTAATAATGGATTGCATCATAAACAATTACGGAGCACAGAATATGTCTGGACGGAGCGGTATGTGGGGATGGCTCCTCGGAGACAGACATTCGCAGGAGAATACAAGCAGGGGAGCATGCATGGAGGAAAGTAGAAGGTTTGATGGGAGACAGGCACATACCGCAAAAACTCAAGGGAAAGGTACTATGCGCATGTGTGACACCAGCCTACCTGTATGGCCTAGAAACTATAGCAATGGCAGAGAAACAACAGGAGAGGGTACAAGTGTGTGAAAACAACAGGGTCAGGAAAATTACGGGGGTAAAGAGAATATATATGCGAAGAGTGGAAGAGCTGAAGGAGGATGTTGGTGTGAAAGAAAGTTTCAAGAAGAAGTTGGCGAGAAGTCGGTTGAACTGGGCAGGACATGTGGTGTGAATGGGAGAAGAATGGATGGCAAAGAAAGCAGACGCCCGGAGAGTGGCGCGAAAAGAAGACGAAGGCGCCCGAGACTGAGGTGGGAGGATTGCGTGAAGACAGACCTGGAGGGATGGAAAGGGGAATGGAGAAAAAGAGCAAAAGACCGAGGAGAATGGAGAAGGGTGGTAGAGAAAGTAGTGCAAGCGCACAAGAGAGATTGAGAGAGAGAAAGAGGGAGAAAGAGGAGGTAGGGGAGGAGCCGTGTGTCGACTAGTCGAGCAGGATGTCGCAGTACAGACCTTGCAGGATATCGCACGAAAGGTCAACCTTCTATGAGAGCGAACCACTGGCGGGGTACAGCGGCTTGTTCACGCCAACGCACACTCGTGTAAGCACACTCACTCCCAGATACACACACACACACACACACACACACACACACACACACACACACACACACACACACACACACACACACACACACACACACACACACACACACACACACACACACACACACACACACACAAACACACACACACACACACACACACACACACACACACACAATAAGTGCGTAGGAGACACATTGCCAGTAACACCTGGAGGGATTACCTCAGAAAGAGCCCTTCCTACTACAGCGCTCACGGTCAGGATTATTTACTTAGTAGATTAATGTTGTATCCTCGTAAGCCCTGTACGACTGGCTGAGTTGGTCGTCACAAGGTGGCAAGTTAACAATGTTATTGTCCATTTTAAGTGTAAACCAATAGGTTATTGAATGCCTTAATAATGCCTACATATTAGAAATAAGTACAGTGTCCGAGAGGGTGTCTTGTCAAAGAGAAAGTAAACGTAAGATGAAACAACTTACCAGTTTCTAGACACGAGAGCGTTTAGAAACTGGTGAGAGATGCGAGGTGGGAGACGGGAGACGGGAGGTAAAGGGTGGGAAGTACGGCTGGGCGTGGGTGAACAGACATGCTAAGACAGACACGCCCAGCGCCTCCGGCCGATCACCCCGTGACCAAGACACGTTTTACAGTTCAACCAAGTTGTGGGTAATTGCAAAATGTGTTTCGCTGACGGCAGAATCTGTTGTAATGTTTGTCAGGTGTAGGGTCAGTTTTCCAAAACACCAGCCACTCGCGTAGGTCAAACATCAAATGTGACCCGAGGTCAAATGTCAAAAAGGTCCCGACTGGGAACGGGTCAACAAGTTCGAGGCTGTTGGTAAAGACAAATTAAGACACACGTGGACATGGGTACGTGACATATTTTATGACTGATATTAGCATAATTGTGTCATAACAACGTCATTACGCATGAAACGAGACGGTGGTACCGGGTGATCGGTCGGGTATCGTTGTCAGCATCACGTATCCCTCATAATTACCATGTACACTCATAATCATAATAGCTGGAGGTTTACTATAGTCATGTTAAGACTGCAGTCCCATATACACCCAAAATCATAATAGCAGGAGGTTTACTATAGTCATGTTAAGACTGCAGTCCCATATGCACTCATAATCATAATAGCAGGAGGTTTACTATAGTCAAGTTAAGACTGCAGTCCCATATACACCCAAAATCATAATAGCAGGAGGTTTACAATAGTCATGTTAAGACTGCAGTCCCATATGCACTCAAAATCATAATAGCAGGAGGTTTACTATAGTCATATTAAGACTACAGTCCCATGTACACTCATAATCATAATAGCTGGAGGTTTACTATAGTCATGTTAAGACTGCAGTCCCATGTACACTCATGATCATAATAGCAAGAGGTTTACTATAGTCATGTTAAGACTGCAGTCCCATGTACACTCATAATCATAATAGCTGGAGGTTTACTATAGTCATGTTAAGACTGCAGTCCCATGTACACTCATAATCATAATAGCTGGAGGTTTACTATAGTCATGTTAAGACTGCAGTCCCATGTACACTCATAATCATAACAATGATACAACGTGTTGTTGGTGGTGGTAGTGAGGCTATCGATAACATTGTCATTGTCGTTAAGTTTGTTATGGTAAGGTTGTGTTACTGCTGCTGTTACTGCTGCTGCTGCTGCTGCTGTTGCTGCTGCTGCTGTTGCTGCTGCTGCTGCTGCTGCTGCTGCTGCTGTTGCTGCTGCTGCTGCTGCTGTTGCTGCTGTTGTTGCTGCTGCTGCTGCTGCTGCTGCTGCTGCTGCTGCTGCTGCTGCTTGCTGTTTATGTGATGTTTGTGATATCCGAGACAGTCTGTAGATCTAGAAATAAAGCAACTACGATGCCTCTGGTGATTTACGCGTCCCAGCCTTGGTCAGGAATTCGGGTAGACCGACTGACCGTGGCAGTAAATAACTATGAAAGATGTGTCCAGTATATAAGCCAAGTTAACATTACAATTCACAAATCAAAACTACCACTTCTGTGTGACTGCGAGACCAGCCACCGTCGAAGTATAACAGGTAAAGTAGACATAAGTTGTAAAGACTGATCAAACCGTTTTACACTTGACTCCCTGGCAGACATGTTCAATCGAACACCATCTCGACTTCTCTGAGAAGTCGTGTTATATGTAGAACTGCTAGTACTATCACACTAGTTGAATACAAATATTACAGTTCGCCCAGTAGTGCTGACTGTTGGAAGAAATAATAATAATGAAAACAATAACAATAATCATATTATTATTAATAATAATAGAAACTTACAGACACGCGTGTTGCTAGAACACATATTTATTTTACTTTATTTATATAAATATTGTATAAAATAAAATAATATTACTTTCAGATCAATATATTGTTAAAGACCACAACACGACAGGAATTCAACAAACGTTCATTGCCTAGTGTTAAGGGAACCGAGACATAAATGGCTGGGTGGGTTGGGAAGATCTGCGGAATGGTGTAGTCTATCTATTACGTCAGTACAGTTGTAATAAAGACGACGCTGCAAGTATATGCCTGGGTTCAGATCATATCAAACACTAAACGCCACTTCCATACACAAGCACATTTGTATCACCCCGTGGAAGTGGCTTGGATACGTCTTGAGAATGACCAATGACTTGTCAGTGAAGACAGTATTAACTTGGACCCCAGCAGAAGAGAAAATGACCATACATTAAACAACACGGAGACACACAATAACAGAAAGAAGAAGTGATCGCTGCTGGGCTGACGTGGGACTCGGTAGGCAGCAAGGAGGTGCTTAGATAGAGGGTACAAGCGAGAACTTGCGCGAGGCTTAAAGCGTCTGTTACGACCTATTTGGTAATAATCGACCCATTTTGTAATAACGACCCAGTTTGTAATAAAAACAGGCCCATTTTGTAATAAACCGATTTAATAATGTAATAACATTATATAAAACATCGAGGCCCATTTTGTAATAACTTCAGGTGTGCACATTTTGTAAGAATATGCAGGTCCATTTTGTAATAACAATGACTGACCATCAACTAATGTCAAAAAAAGACTTGAACATACTGATTACAACACGTACATTCTACATACGCGCGCACACGAACGCGTGCATGCTCACACACACACACGCGCGCGCGCAATGTAATGATTTTGACGAAGAGGAAGATGAACAGTATGATAAAGGAGAAAAAGAAGATGATGAAAACTAAAATATAGACTAAAATGATGAAGATTACGATGATTATGGTGAAGAGGATTGCTATAGTGAAAATGAAAATGTGGATTGAGATGAAGCTAAAGAACATGACGAAAAAAAAATATGATGATGAAGAAATTGACGGTGATGCATACGAATATGAAGATTACGAAGAAGATTAAGACGACGAGGAGGAAGGTGATGTTGACGATGATGACGATGAATGTGTAGATTTTGATGTAGATGATCCTAAATAATGTTGAAGAATATGAAGCTTACCATGATGATTATGGTGAAGTTGAAGATGGTTGTGAAGATTATTACAAATATGTAAACAAAATGATGAGGAAGGAGGTAATGATGATGCACATCATGATGAAGACGAAGACGATGATGGTGAAGATTATTATTGTGTTTACAATGACGACGAAGATGTAAACGCCGATGATGATTATGACAACGAAGCTGGCGATGATCTAATGAAGACCAACATGTTGAGAATGTAGGCGTTTACATCTTCGTCGTCATTCGAAACACAATAATAATCTTCATTTTCGTCATCTTCTTTATCATCTCAATCAACATCTTCATTTTCACTATAACAATCCTCTTCTTCATAATCATCGTAATCGTCATCATAACCATCATCGTCGTCTTCATCACCATCTATATTTTAGTCTTCATTATCTTCTCTTTCTCAGTTAACCTACTATTGATATAGTGCGTGTGTGTGTGTGTGTGCGTGCGTGTGTGTGTGTGTGTGTGTGTGTGTGTGTGCGTGCGTGTGTGTGTGTGTGAGTGTGTGTGTGTGTGCGTGCGTGCGTGCGTGTGTGTGTGTGTGCGTGCGTGTGTGTGTGTGTGCGTGCGCGTGTGTGTGTGTGTGTGTGTGTGTGTGTGTGTGTGTGTGTGTGTGTGTGTGTGTGTGTGTGTGTGTGTGTGTGTGTGTGTGTGTGTGTGTGTGTGTGTGTGTGTGTGTGTGTGTGTGTGTGTGTGTGTGTGTGTGTGTGTGTGTGTGTGTGTGTGTGTGTGTGTGTGTGTGTGTGTGTGTGTGTGTGTGTGTGTGTGTGTGTGTGTGTGTGTGAGCCTGCGTGCGTGCATATGTAGGATGTACGTGTTGTAATCAGTATGTTCAAGTCTTTTATTGACATTAGTTGATGGTCAGTCATTGTTATTACAAAATGGCCATGCATGTTCTTACAAAATGTGCACACCTGAAATTATTACAAAATGGGCCTCAATGTTATTACATAATGTAATGACATTATTATATCGGTTTATTAAAACATGTGTGTGTTTTTATTACAAAATGGGCATGTTTTTATTACAAAATGGGTCGGTTATTACAAAATGGGTCGTAACAAGCGTCGCATATAGGCACGAAGTAAACAAAGTTTGATCGCCGCTGAGGTGCCAGTAGTTGGATGATATTAGCCCACCACTAGCAGGCGTCGCTACGAATTTATATATCAGACAGTTGCCGTGGGATACGAGAACTGATTAACGTTATTTATGGATACAGACGTGTCCAGCCGTATTCATTCCATCAGCCATTGAACGCGCATTGAAGTCTACGACGCAGTTTGTCAATTCACATCCGCACCAGTTCTCAATCACCACCGAGAAACGTCAAACTTTTTATGTCCTTGATACTTTGTAGAAATGTTTTTATTCGCGTTTCATTACTTTAATTCTAAACACAATTCTAACGCAATGGTTCCATAACCGCCAAGGCCAACGTGTCAGTTTCGGTTCCAAACGACAATCTTATGCTTAGCGGAAATGTGCATGTATTATCTAACACGATTGATATCCATAAAAAGCAGCCTCCTGCACCACGAGGCTACGGAAGCCATTGCATTCCAGTCGGTGTTCCATCATTAATACTTTTTGACATTATTAAATATTTCTCAATTGTATTTTCTAAATATTCACTCTTAAAGCATTAAGACAATATTCTGAAAGAAACAACATAACCGATTCGTTAGGCGGGATCTGGTTTTAGGAGCCCATGTTGAAATGGACTGATTAATTTTTGCATGACAATGAATATTATATTTTGTTTGTTTATTTGTTTCTCATACCTACTAAAACGGCGTAGTAATTTCTTCTTTTTTAAGTTAATTGAATTTACCCTATTCTTAATCGTAATGTGTAGTTTGTTTGACATCTTACATTACGTGTAGTTGTACATAGCGGCACACCACATCATAACATCAATTGAATTCCACCTATTTTACAAACTGAATATTACATCATTTAGTAGATCCACTGCATACGTAAACTATACGTCTACGGCCAAAATGACGATCTCTCACTACATATAACACTGCAAACCACAGGAATAAGTATTTATAAGGAGTGAGCTTGTTATCTTGAGAATAAGAAGAGCCAATGACCGCGCAAATATAACTATATAATTACTATATGAATAAATATGAGAATGAAACTAATGAATAGCCTTATGCACTTATGACGGTGAACGAAACTGGAATATGGCTGCATTATCCAGAACAGGGCATATGTGTTCGATTGCCATCTTCGACGCGAAACACATCATTTACGAGGACGCAGCGAGCACTGACGAATATGAAGAAAAAAACGGAATTTCGATTATTGAGTTCCGAGTATAGATTTACATGTTCGTTGTCTCTTAGGTTTAGAGAGAAAACTCGCAAATTGTCAATGACTGTTTTCGTGTCTTTCGCTCTTAACTAGTTATTAATTATTCGCACTTTGCGATTTGATGGGTTAGGAGCCATGCCCAGAGATCATTATCTTTCTATATAGGTATAATCTGAACAACCTTCGTTGTAAAAAAAATAAGCACGTTAATGCATAGTTTCATATGTGCGGTATAATACACAAGTATGTCATTTTACGTAGTCCTTGTTCGTCTTACCATCTACCATTTATAATTGCATATGATTCCATTCTTATTCCATATGTACAGATGTGGGTGCGTTTTCCCCCGGATGCGGCTGCGGAAAATCTAATCGCTCTCAATGGACGGCTCTTCTGCCTCTTATGCAAAGAGTACACGGCGGACCACGAAACGCTGGTCTTCCAAATCGAGGTTCGTTGATTGCCACAGGAGAACGAGGTATCGAAAGTGGAGTCGCTAAATGAGGACGTCGCCGAATTCTTTGACGTTTGACTGCAATGAGAACTCTCACAAATACGTCGAGAAACTGTTGGGCAAAAACTGTGAATGTGACGTTTTTGAATGGCAACTGTCCCGATTCACGTCAGTGGATTCTCGACGTAGTTCTATATAACAATCACATTTCGCGCCGGACCATGCTTCAACGAGGACCTTCGACTGCAGGGTCTATAATCCAAAACTATTTCCGAATTGAGACCGTGCATGGTGGTGCATGTCTTAGCCTACACAATTCGGGGTTCAGTTTCGTTTATTTCGTTAATAGCATGATGTTTTATCATCGAACTGAATGACGAATGTTGTTTTGTCTCTAATTCCATACCTTCTATCTACTTATAATAGAATGTGCGTATTTCACATGAGTGGTGATTTGAACCAAGCAAAATTATTGCGTAATAAGGTTAACCGCGCCGCTTCGAAACTTAAGTACAATTTTTATCAAACACAAATTGCAGCACTGAATGAATTAGGTTCCCACGATTGGTGGAAAAACATGAAAAAAATAATGGGACTTAAAACAAATGACAATTCATGCATGCAAGGTCTTGCTAACAAAACAACGAATGGTGATTGCGCGTTACTAGCCAGTAGAATGAACGAGTTTTTTCTATCTGTAAGTGAACATTTACCTCGTTTAAATAAGGATCACACAATATTCACAGTAAACGAGGAACTGCCAGATCAGTATGTCATCGATGTAATGACTACTTTTAAAGCTTTACAGAATGTTAAGGTGAACAAGGCTACTGGGCCTGATAACATTCCTGCGTGGGTGTTAAGAAATCACGCAAACGTCCTCGCTCCTCCATTAACTGCTGTCTTTAACAAGTCTCTAAGAGAAGGTGTACTCCCTATGGAATGGAAAATGGCCAACATAATACCGTTACCAAAAACAAACCCACCTGTGTCGATTGAAAAAGACATTAGACCAATTTCACTAACTCCAATAGCTGCTAAGGTGTTTGAATCAATAATAATGAAATGGGTGGATGACACAATTGAAGGAGAAATTGATGCTAAGCAATTTGGTGGAATTAGTGGAACTTCCACAACAGACGTTCTTGTCGAAATGATACACACATGGTATGAGGCGACTGATAAATTGGACTCTTATGTCCGTGTTGTAATGCTAGATTTTAGCAAAGCGTTTGACCTTATTAATCATCATTTGTTACTAGAAAAGCTACAGTTGTATGGTTTGCCTTCACATATTATAAGATGGATGGCAACATTTTTACTGGACAGAACTCAACAAGTAAAAATAGGAAATGAATGTTCGCATCCTGGTCACCCCAATGGGGGAGTACCACAAGGAACACTGTCTGGACCTAAATGTTTTCTAGTCTACATAAATGATTTAGAAACGCCTGTTCCGTTATATAAATATATAGATGACAGTACATTGTTCGAAGTATGCGACAGAAAGGGTGTATCTGTTATACAAGAATCGGTTGACATTGCCGCTAAGTGGACAGAACAGAATGATATGAAAATTAATTTAGGAAAATCAAAAGAGATGATCATCTGTTTTGCACAAGACCGCAATTTTCGAAACACTATCCCGAATATAACGATCGATGGAAAAGATTTAGATCAAGTAGACCATGCCAAACTTCTAGGTGTTACAATTTCACAGGATCTGACATGGAATAAGCATGTCGAAAATATTGTGAAAAAGGCCGGGAAACGATTGTACATGTTGTATCAGTTAAAGCGAGTAGGAATTAGCCAGAATGATCTGGTCACTATATATGTCAGTGTTGTGAGACCTGTTTTAGAATATGCATGCCCCGTATGGCACACTAACTTGCCACAATATTTATCTGACAGTATTGAAATGATACAAAAAAGAGCATTAAAGTGTATTTTTCCTGCAACAAGTTACGCTGAGATACTCACGTATGTTAAATTGGAGACATTGAAAGCAAGACGGGACTGCCTTTGCCAAAAATATTTCAATAAGATTAAAGTTAGTACACACAGATTAAACTATCTGCTGCCTGACAAAAGGCATACCAAATATGACATCAGACAGAGTAATGTGTACCCTTTGCCAATAACCCGAACAAACAGATACCGTAACTCCTTTATACCATGGGGATTACACAACTGCCAATAACGAATGAAGGGCAAAAGGATGGTATTTATACTGTATGACATTTCAGTGTATTAATACTGTATGACGTTCCAATGTATAGTTGTATTTTATTGTATACTGTGAATCCAACTCAGTTGAGTTGCTAATAAACTTGTGTTATAGTATGTATGCGGGTAGGTTAACGCTTTAACCTCGATCATCAAGCTTTCAGGGAATAATCTACGACTCATATAATATGACGTAGGACCTTTATCTTTTCAAAATACCCCATATATGTCAAGAGTTTCACCTTTTGTGGGGTAAATCATTTGTTCGGAACGTAAAACGTAACGTGCGCATAATACAAAACACGTAACCTAACAATCGCAAGAATCACGGGCGCGCGGCAAATACTTCGGGAAAACGGCCTCTGTGTCATAGACTTAGCAACAAGGAGTTAGACGCAGACACAGACACAGACACAATATTGCTTATGTCTACCCTCATGCCAGTAGTATACCGATAAGGATATTATTTGACAATTCTACACTATTACGACTACGGCCTATCGATGGACGTGAACTTCACATTCGTTCCGACCTTCGTCATTTTGAACAAACAACGAGTATCTGCGAGAGCGTTATAGCGTTTATGTAACGATGCTGTGTGTTTTCTAACATGTTAGTAAACTATGACTATCAAGACTTTCATCTACCAAGGCATCTCGTCAGATGCCGGGCACTTTTGCTAGTTAAAATAATGGGAGTACGCCGACGATCGTCTGAGGACTCGGAAGTTACGCGGGGAGAAAAAGATTGCCTATTATTTCCTGGGACCACACGACCTAAAGTAAACTCCACCGGTGATAGATTTTTCATTAGAATAAAACATTCATGTTTTTGTTCTGGGCAAGTTTCAGATCAAGGCACACGGAAACGTGTGATAATTGTTTTCGCGATCTTCGTTCCTAAATAATTTATTAACTGTCCACAATTTCGCATGCGGGTAAATGTCACAGCTGCACGCGAAAAAGTCATTCATTGCTGCTAGTAGTCATGATTAGAACAATCTCACTTGTAGAACAAACTATAAAATGCCGGCGTCTTAGAAACCGTTAATTGAAACCGTATTTCGACAATGGAATCACTGGTCAACGAACGTCGGTTTTCCGAAATTAAATATGTATTTTTTATGACCACCTCATTCTTTAGTTGCCTAATTTGATGATATGGCAGGTGTTTGCGTGATGTTTTGCATGTTTGATTAAGAAAACCTTGAGGACCCAATTCTCAATTATGGCTTATTTCAATCATGGTTTTAAAGACACGTTACATCGATCAGTTTGACACGATTTGGGAGTTTCTAAGCAATCATCATGTATTAGATATGTCTGTTTGGTGGCCATCTTGCCTGCCTGCCTGCGTGCGCGCGCGCGCGTATGTATGTATATATGCATGCATGTATGTGTGTATGCATGCATGTATGTATGTATGTATGTATGTATGTTTGTATGTATGTAAGCATGTGTGTATCTCTTTCTCTTTTATTCTAGTTTTTTAATGTCCCCAATTATTTCCCCACAAGCCCAAGGATGCCATAATGAAATACAATTAATATACTCATTTCTGATTTGAATTCAAGTAATATCCAACGGTTTTACCAGTGATTCTGAAACAACAGTTTATTAAATATCATGATACTGAATACGCAAAGGTCAGAAGACACGAACAAGGTCAGACGGAACATGCCTCAGCTCGACGCGTGAACAACAGGAAGTATCTAATGACAACACTCTTGTGGATAACACTACGTCGTTACGTCGTTACCTGTGGCACGACAACCAAAACAATCTACACATGTTTATGCGTCGTTACTTCTCTAATTGTTGTTGGTCTCTTTGTCTAAGACATGTTAACACATTTCCCCAACTTGACATATAATGTGTAAGTCCGATGTGTGTTTGTAAATGAGCTTGCCCGTCGGTCGGTGACAGACAGTTGGTCTCGTGGGTAGCGTGATGAGGACTCGTCCGTAGAGACTCATCCGTAGAGACGATGTCCAATTCTTGTCGCTCAGAAGTCGTTAGCACTCAGCAGTTGGTCAACGCAGGGACATTTCACGCCGACGACGAATCGATATTGATTAACCGAAGTGTCACATCAAAGATGTAGTGGGTTTAATACAAACAATTACAGAGGCTGTTTGGCATGATCCTACCGTGCACAAAATAGTTTTGATGTCTGGTCATGTGCGCAGCCATTACTGCGCGCATAGAGATACGACACGGACAGTACGCAGAATGTCCGCCATAGATGACATTGTGTAACATTGCCGGAAGAAGGCATATGCTGGACGGTGGAGATATTAGTGGGCGTACGTCCGTTGAGAGCGGTCGAATGCACGCGGTCAGATCCGACTGCAGGAAGCTATAAAATAGAAACTTATATAAACCTTTCAATGAACATTTAATATCACTAGCGAATAAATACAGAATTTGTGTATCTAAGTTTGTGTAAACCATTATTCGGTTCACGTATCTGGAATAAACAAATCCTCAAACAGCAGCGTATAATAGCGCCGACTGTATAACGATCCTACGCCCACACAAAGCAACACCTGTTGACAGATGGGTGCGATTTGTCGACTTAGTAGTTTATGTTTTCGCATATTTCGAAACCGCACAAGGTTATATCCTAAGTTCAAAGGACCGCGAGTTCACATCAGAGTTACTCGTGAACCTTTGTCGTACTTCCTCTCGTGGTTATGCTAGCAAACGCAACGAAACTGTATAGCACGAAGAACAGAAGTAGACGGCAAACAAGGATGCCCAATCTACGGGAAAATCCATTTTATA
The DNA here is from genome assembly GCA_963995525.1 of Escarpia spicata. Taxonomy (NCBI): domain Eukaryota; kingdom Metazoa; phylum Annelida; class Polychaeta; order Sabellida; family Siboglinidae; genus Escarpia; species Escarpia spicata. Next base: position 28,645,311 of record OZ023212.1, read on the forward strand.
CAGAATTTTTACACTTATTTCTATCATATTTTTAATCGAATCTACGGGATGTTTTTAATCCCGCGAAGTAATTGTTGTAGCGGTCGTGTTATCGGTCGCCGTGCTTACGTAATTGTTGCTGGCGTGGTAGTTTTGAGCTGTTACATACGACATTAATTATAAGACCTAATTAGCTACCCCATATTTTGAAGCCAATATGTTCCTAATATCTAACCACCTCAGTTAAGATATAAACGAATACGGATATTATGATGAAATAGTGCGTTTAATTGTACTGTTGGCTGTCGGTATAGCGCTCAGAACGGCATCAATGTGCGCGTTTTCTAAGTTCACTTATTATCGCTCAAACACGCACCTACGTTAGTGCAATTTGGACCGCTAATAATGTCCCAGATTAACCTGTTTCATCATAATAATTATTATCAATACTGTCTGTATCTTAAATGATGTTAGGAACTCAAAGGCAAATGTCGTTTTAGTGACTTGACTTTAACTTGCAAGACTTCCTTTTAGACCTTACTAAGTGACTTCATTCGTTCATGTCTAGGCACTGGCATTGGTGGGAAAGATATGTACTGACTAATAGTACATGTTCAATCATTCCTAGATTTATAGTTTGAATTAATATAAGGCATCGGTAGCGGAGGTGGATAATGCATTTGTGCTGTAAATTGACACAAGTTCTACCTAGTTATTGAAACAAAGTGTTTATAGCAAGCCATTGGGTACATACACAATCGTGTAATTGATCTTTCGCGACATGTTTGATTAGTTTGCAAATATATAAATATATATATATACATTACTATTTTGCGCATTGTAAATTGAATTTGGCAAAATATCAGGATATTTTTCACCATCAATTGCGCATCCCTACAGGAACACTACAATTAGCATTTGTTATGAGGACAACTATATTCAACGATATTACCTTAGTAATTGCATAATATAATTATATTCAAATGCTAACATACCGCGCAAACAACATTAGCAATTAGCGGAATTTGATAACCGCTAGGGAAGTCACCCGATCTCCACCAAATACACTATGATCTGTTGCAACATGACGTAAACAGAAGCAGATGGTTCGGCTCATTTGTGCCACTCGGATACCGTGTCCAAGAGATCCCAAACACGCCACGGCACCCCACGGTCTCTCCTTACCTTACGGTCTACGTTAAGTTGATCCGCCACAGCGAAGTGTGCAGTAAGTCGGACATACTTATGTTTCACGCGAACCAGAATAGCTGTCCGCGCCATGTCCAATATGTTTATGTTTTTATTTTGGCCGAAATGAATACCTTATAGGTTCACTTTCAATGTCCAGCCTAATTTCCTCGACAAATAATCAAAAATTACTAAAATGCGTGCATGCATGCGCGAACCCACAGACAATAGAAAAAGATGAGTTAAATTACCTCGTTTCTCAAAAGGACGAGGCTATTCGCAGAGCTGGTCTCTGCGAATTAGAATCCATTTCTTATTCGCATAGCACAACCAGGCCAATGAGCCAGCTCTGCGAATTAGGTTCCAAACTTGGCTCGAATAATATGCTACAGGGTAACTGGTGTTTCTACATAGAAATAAGTGTATTTGTGCTATTTCTGCATCATGTTTCACTAAGAGTATGAATGTTACACTTGCAAGTATCCGGGCTCTGCGGTGAAAGAAACCGTCTGATTGGTTGATCACGAGCTCTGCGAATACGATTTGATTTCTTATTCGCAGAGCTGAGCTTTGCGAATAGCCAGTGGCTTCTCAAAACGTCGCTTTGTTAAAGACTGCTTCAATTTAAATAAAAAACACAGATGATATTTCAACAAGTGATGTATCATTTTAAAGCGTTTGACCTGTGGAATCCGAATAGATTCAAAACTCAACTTCACAATGGCATGATTTAACACCCATTTTGCTGTGGCAAGTCGTGGCGATCTTCCAATTGCATCGTGTCAAAAAGAGGGGCGTCAATTGTTTACAAAACAAAACAAAATTAATTCACACACTCCTAGACATATTTATTTAAATGCTCACTAGAGGCACGCCCTTCGAAACCAGGCGAGTTTATTGATGGGAGACAATTATTGTCGGTCTCTGCTTCTAATAGTCTCTCGTCTACGAATATAAGTGTAAATCGATAGTAAATTGCATCTAGTCGGTCAGCGTGCACCTTTAGTTATCTTTCCCCCGGGTATCATCTGCCTTGGGTTTGTGTCTCCAATATCAAGACTACAGCTAACTTTTATACGAAAGCAATTACGCCTCATGTCGCACGTATCCAACGTTAATCATCCGTGGTTTTATTGCACTAGACATGAATCGTATAAGTAAGGTTAACCCAAATACCTTGCATGATAAGGTATTTGATAGAATGATCACGTAGAGTTGGTCTTATTGCAAGGCATCATAGGATCGCAGTCGATTTGATGAATATCTAACAAAAGCGCGCGCACGATCGCACGATCGCACGTGCGCACTCATGCATTCGCACTCGTCTTTAAACTACATATTTAACCAGCAACAACTGATTTTCGTTTAAATACGTTTTGTAATTAGTGGACGCGATTGTATGTAGATCCACACACTTGCGCGCATACACATACGCATGCACACACGCATACATACGTACATTTTTCCTGTGTTGCACCACCCCCTGTAAAACAACATCAAGCCAACACAATCGGTATTCACAAAATATCCCAATATTGGTTGCTTCTGCCATTGACAGAAATGCCAATAACCATTGCGTAGTTCCGTAGACTCGACAGACCACACCGGCAAGTTTACGGCTTTCTCGAGTCGATCAGCCGTCAGACTCCGCTTGAAACGTCGCCTGTTCGGCATCTTTAGACGTGTTGAATTGTTTGGTTTTGGGTGGTTAGCCTTTGTATTAACTGCCGCCCGGCGTGTGCTATGCTGCCTGTGGCTGGCACGGCCGGTGTTCGGTTAACAAATGTTGGGCCTATACAAATATCTCGGCTAGAAACAGAGTTCTTCTTAACTGTATACAGTAAATAGAATAGCGATCCATTACCACAATGTTTGGGTGACCCCGTTACAGCTTGATAATAGGACGCAATTGGAATAAAAAGGAAAACGGTTAAATGTAAAAGGGAAAACTTAACAAAAGCAATGTGTTTCGGTCCACAATGTTTGGGTGATCAAATGAGAGCCATTTATATATAGAACAGAAAACGGCTAAATGTAAAAGGCAACTCTTAACGAAAACATTGTGCGCTCCTACAACCGAAACCACTTCATAGGCAAGTACAAGTGACATGCCACACTGTGAGAAAGAAAACCTTTCGAAGTTAGACAGTAACTAATAAGTTAAACAGTATTTATTTCACGTAAACGTTCGTGCAATGATGGGTTCACGCTCGGTTACCTTTGGTAACATTTAAACAGCACACCTTAATTTGTTGATTGGTGAATCTTGCACAATTCGACTAGAGACTGAAGCTTATTAACGCGTCGTCGTCAAAACAAATGACGTCACAGAAGGATGACGTCATCGTGAACGAGTGGATGCTCATAGTTCCTATAATATCAGTTGTACTGACGTAGCTATCCTGATTACATAGTCAAATATCTCTCCAGGTATGTTGGATAATATTATGTGAATAAGAACTGGGTTAAATAAGCTCAACTATCCCGAAGAATGCCCAGTAAATACAGTCGACGTAAATATTGCAAGTGAAGACATTATCAACGTAGTTTCAATTCACCACGGCCTCTGTTGAGTCGGTCCAGTGCGTGTTGTAAGCGTCATCGTCGTCAACCAGTAGTCTGCTTTATTGTCATCCTGTTAGGTCCTTCCAGAAATGCAAGGAACTATCACGACGCATTAAGTGAATTAAGTTAACCATATAAGTCCTTTGTTAGACTGGTGTCCGGCACGTATCATGCATGGTGATCTGTGTCGTTGATCATACACATCTGAACAAAGAAACATTTATTGCAGATAACGCACACACACGCACGCAAACACAGGCACGCACGCAAGTGTCGTGTCTTGTTTATTGATATTTATAACATTAACGTGGACTACATAATGGCCAGTTATTCAACTACTCAGCGACTATGCCAAACCAGCTGTCCAGTCCACCAGGGATTCATATACAGCACTTTAGACTAAACAACTGCACAAATGTGTTGCTCCCTACTAACCTAAACCGTGTAGTCAGCATCTAACAAGTTAATATATAATGTCTATATTTGCAATTGCAGTTAGTTATGTAGAATTCACCATAAGTGTCAATGTGAACAGGATATAAATCACCGGAATAATCGGATAACTAGTGAAATGCTACTTTTAGCAACTTGTATACATGAAGATATATATATATATATATATACATATATATGTATATATATATATATAATTATTATATATATGCACATTTATCGTTATGTTAACTGATATTGTACTGTATATCGGGGTCAGAATAACCTTTTCATCTTTCTTGTTCTAGCAGTACTAGTCTATATACATTGTGTCGTCATGTGCAAACTTAAACGGTTCGTGTGCGTTTTTGTACTATGTGGGAATGTCACGTGTAGACGCACAAAATGTGGTGTTTACTCAAACAAATTTATACACCAACAATAATAAATCAATTATGTATATTATTTTCTGTTGACAATAGATCCAGTTATGTAGAGACTTTATTACAACATTTGTAGTAATTTAATTGCGTAAATATTGTGCTTCGTTCGTGCCTTCAAAACCTCAGAT